>MBAC02010798.1:0-20375 GCA_001712635.2 Nothophytophthora sp. Chile5
GCTGAACGTGCTGTCGTTCGTCGTCATCATGGGTCTCTATCAGCTGTGGCAGTCGCGCTCGTTGGCTTCTGGCCCACAGACGGGTACGGGTGTGTCCAAACCTCGGCGTCGGAGTGCGCGGTGCCAGGCTCACCTGGTGTCAAACAGTGCCGCGCTCTCTGGCGAGGACAAGAGGAGAAGCGGCAGCTGGCAGGACGTTCGACTGCGCGACAAACCCTCCCACGGCATGAGCGACGCATTAATGTTCATGTAGATGCCCTCGCAAGGTTGAGCATGTTTGGCATTCTTCTTGCCACTCTGCAGGGTATAATTTATTCTTGAAGTCAACTTTCGTACCGTCATGTCGCCTTATGAAAGCAAACTCAGTCAGTCTGCTCAGCGTGACAAAGCGGGTAGACAGATGGATTGAAACTTCCCTTCACAATTCTGCTGGAAGTGGATTCGTGGCAGACATTCCTCCTAAGAAGCGTATTCATCCACTGCAGCCACATGGAAGAAAAGTATAAACACACCGCCAGAGTACTTTAATTATCACAGTCAGAGCTCCGTTGGCAGTTTGGGCTCCACCGGCACTTTCCGCTCTAACGTCCGCGCAAGAGACGCCAGCGCGCGGGTCATGGCCTCACGCTCGCTCGTGCGGGAAGATTGCGTCTTCATGTTCATCAGGGCACGCATCTCCGACTCTTTACTATCCGGCTCCAGCTCGATGAACGCAGCTTCGGGATAGATGCCACGGATCACTTCTTCAACCTCCTGGACTTCCTTCTCCACGAGGCGGGTCACGTCTTCCGCGTACCTGCATTGACAGAGAGGAGGCTACGTTAGCAGTGCAGCGTTCGTAGAGCACAGGGAGGGGGGGGGGTCCAAACAAAAGTACGAACGCACCAGGCGAGGATAAGCGGCAGGTCATTTTCCAAATCTTTCGTCTCTAAAAACACCGGCTTGTACCTTTCAATCCAAACAAGACAGACAATCAACACCACAGACACGACAGCATCAGGACAGGCAACACAGCACGTGGCTTACATTCGCAGCAGTTTGGCCGCCAAATACGTTCCGTCAAAATCGACTTCAGCCTGGCCCAAACAACATACAATGGACGAAGGGTGAGAACATCAACATGGGGGCAGCAGGAGTTCAGAGTATACGTGCGCTTGTACCTTGTAGCTGAACGTCGATGGTCCGACCCATTGCGATTGCACAGCGTATACATTGTCGATCGACGGACGCGCCAGCAGCAGCTCGCGGATTCCCTGCTCGATCTCGGGTTCCACGGACTGGCCCAGCAGGTACTTCTGGTTCAGTCGGATGAGCGACACGGCGACACCACCAAGCAGCACGCCGATAGAAATACTCGCTAGGCTATCCCACAACGGATTGCCTGTGATGTAAGTGGCGCCGATGCCGCATCCAGCCATTATAACTCCCGTGCACGCCGACATATCCTCCAACAGCACCGCCATCATGAACGGATCCTTGGTTCGCTTCACGTGCTGGTAAAACGACATCCCCTCGGGCTTGGAGGCCATGAGCTCCTGCACCGACCGCTTCAGCACCCAACCATCAATACTAAACGAGGCTGCGAGAACACACCAAATCTCCCACGAAAGGGTGAGCTCTTCAGGTGGACTCAACAGGGTCTGCACACCGTGTACTACTGTCACTCCGGAGCCCAACCAGAAGATTCCCAGTGCGGAGATCAGCGACCAAAAGTATGCGGCACGGCCGTATCCGTACTGATGCTTCTTATCGGGCACTCCTGACGCCTGACGCAGTCCCAGGATGAGGATTGCTTGGTTGCCTGTGTCGACCAATGAATGGATGGCTTCAGATAGCATGGCGCTAGACCCCGTCTTGAGCCAGGCTAGCACCTTCAACACCGTGATGGCTGTGTTCCCTGCCATGGCGCGGAACACCACGTCACGAGAGGTGGAGCGATATACTTTACCAGGGAAGTAGGCCTTGTTGATGTCCGTGCGCGGCTTGGGCATCGGGTACGTGGGCTCCACGATCTTCGTGAGAAACGGCTCGCCATCCTCGTGCGTATCGTTGTCTTTCTTCTCACCCGGCCCAATCGTAGTCAGCCAGCGGAAAGAAGGCGGACGAATCACGAACGTTTCCCTTCGAAGAGGAAGCGATGGCGCCAGAGCTCCAAAGCGTGGGGCGCGGCCCGATCGGCCATGGAAGTGGTGAAAATGGGCTTGCGGGATCCTTCGCAAGCTCCGGAGCAGCTGCAACGGCTGATGCACCGCGTGGAGCGCACGGAAGGAGCTCTGCATCGCTCTCTGTGTCTGTGCGAGACCTGCTGTGGCCTCCTCCTCCACGCGCGAGGGGCAGCCTGTGACCAGGACCTTCCTCTCGAGACCGACGAAAAGCAGGAATGATGATGACCCAGTGACCACAGCTCGTCGCCACACCCAGATTCGCTGGCCACAGATCAGTGTGGCGCGCTCCAGATTCCGAAACTGGGCCCACAATCCCATCAACCGAGTGGCCCACATCCACTATGGACCTTGGAAAGCAATACAACAATAGACCGTCTACTATTAGTAGCCGTATCCAATGGCAGGCTGCTGGGGCTTCTAATCAAAGCATGAAGCAGAAGACGAAAGACCACGGTATCAGTCCGCTTCGCATCTGATACCTGCGCGACGGCTGACGAAAAACACGACAAGCCACTGTTAGAACTGCTGGAGCTCGGCGTGGAATACCGCGAGGTCAGCGCGTTCCGTCGCAGTGTGTGTGTGTGTCTTGCCCCGCCAACGAGACCCACCTAAGCCACCAGGGACGGCGCGCTGTACAGTGTAGGGCAGATTCGCGACTGGAACGAGGGCTCCTCAGATGCGGCAGCACCTGCCCGACGCCAGCGCCTTGACGCGCCTGGCTGATTACTTTGTGGAGGTTGTCGCCGAGCCGTCAGGTACATACACGACGATGCAAACTGGCCGAGGTTGGGTGGTGCCAGTGCTCGTACTGGCTGTTGGTTGAACTACCTCGTTACTCCGTGGGCTCCGAGTAGACGCATTCCTGCAGGACGAGAACGAGAACTTCGAGCGGAAAGTGGAGACGCGCATCCCGGCAACCGACCACCGCGACTTCGCACTTCCCGATGGAGTACCATATGTGCGCAGGCTACGTGCCTTGATGCGGCTGGCAGCCGCTGGCTCCATCGTTGTTTACTCACCGTTTTCTCTCGATGAACTGGATGCATTAATACTTTGCAGTTTTGTATCCCGGAAAGCGTGGCGTTCTACAACCCGTCGGTGTACGAGCGCAAGCCCACGTTTTTCTCGTTTATCCTCACTCGAGGGGATGGCACCCACGCCTACGGCTTTGCGCTGCACGTTTTCGAGGAGTTCTCCACTGCTGGTGAGTCGGAATGCACGCCTCCCTTCGACCACGCCAATGGGCTTGAGTTGCTTGCTTTGTAACTCATCTTTTGTTCCATTGCCGACGGACAGATTCGGATTGGAGGCCTCGCGTACTCTGTCTGATCTCTCACCACCCCTTCTTCTCGCTTTTCAAGGAAATTGTGAGGTAACATGCATCAGTTGCTTGCCTTCGACGGATGTCTAGTGGCTAGCCTTCTCATCGTGGTGCTAACGCGTGGTCATGTATCTTGGACAGCTGGATGTATCGGAGTCGACATTTGAAGGCCGAATATTCTGTCGTGCAGACGAAGATCGCGCATGCGTGTGAGGACTGCAGCTGGTTCCTTTCCCCAAGACACTCGACACACCTAACACAGCACCAGCAGCAATCTTTCTCCAGCAATGGGATTCGCGGCGGACTTCGTGCTTCTGTACCTTCCTGGCGAGATGGTGCAGCAAATGGCAACAACAGTGAGGTCCAGGAGCAGTACTATCAAATCCTCCGACAGCTTCTTCGGCAGGCTGCCCGGCCTTCATCTGGCGAAGCGCTGGACATTCGGATGCACGGCCGAGACTTCTTCCGCTACCATGTGCAACGAGGAAAAGCTGCGCACCTGGATGACTACTGCTTCCAGATGCTTTTCCAATGCTTGAGTCTGAAAAACGTCGTTTACATTATCAATTGCCTCCTTCTCGAGCAGCGCGTCCTGGTCCATTCAAGTGTACGTTCACAAAATGACCCTCCGCATTTGTGCACCCGTGCTTAACTGTCTAACTCGCGTGTCTTCTATTCCTCAGCACCAGGGACTGCTCACCCCGATCTGTGAAGCTCTTTGCACGCTGCTGTTTCCATTTACGTGGGAGCACGTCTTCATCCCGTTTCTACCAGTAAAGCTGATCGAATACCTGCAGGTAAGGGAGTCGCCAGGGCAGCCAGCTCCGAGAATCCATGTACTTGCTCCTCTTGTCAACCAATCAGTTTGTGACTTTGTTTGTTCTCGCTCTGTCCCGCAGGCTCCGGTCCCGTACTTCATCGGACTGCACACCAGCTCCTTAACCACCCGAGTGGGCTCCGAGACCTTCGCATCCTGCGTCGTAGTTCACTTGGACAAAGACAAAGTTGTGTCACCAATCTTCTCGCGGATCGACGGCCACCCCATGGACTTCGCGTTGGCACGTCTGCCTTCAAAGGAAGTGCGCGACCTCATGTCTTCACTAGAGGGCATTATTCCCAGTCCAATCGGCAGTGGTTCGCATACCTGGAGCGTCGCCCGGCCAAGCCCAGAATCGGCATCACAGCATGAGTCTCAAACAGTCAACGAAGTCGAATTGACCTTTGGCGACGGACCGGTACGTGCTATCATGCTCGCTTGGTAAGAGGAGAGACGCATTCCGCTGACTTTTTGCTTTCATATCTGCCAGCTTGGTATAACGTTTGAGTCAACCCACCTGCGCCTGCTGGCTGCTAGCAATTTTGAGCCTGAACGGCAGTTGGGCGGGTCGGCGGTCGTGAAGGCGCTCCCAAGGCTTCAGAACGGGCTCGCTGGGCCGGCGGAACGCTCGGGGTTGATCTCAGCCGGAAGTTTTCTGATTGGCATCAATAGAGAACCGACGTTGGATTTAACGTTCGAGGAGACGATCGACTATCTGCGGCGTGCGAAGCGACCCATCCGCCTGCGATTCCTCAACGCACGGCTGCCGTACGAAAACGCGTGCCAATTTGCGGAGCGGCTGCAAGCGCTGTCGCTCGTTTCGGCGCTTCAGACCGAACACGAGAATCTGCTGCTTCCGTGGGTGGACTCGTTACGTGGCGCATTTGCGGCCATGTTTGCTGGGATCTTTCGCGACTACCAAAAGCATATTGGCGTCGAACGGCGTGAATCCAATGCTACAGACGGCTTGGGGCAGCAGCATGCGCTCCCTCAGCCTGAGAATTACGGGCGAATACGACGCCAATCGTCAGCGCTAGCTTTCGCCGTGCAGTTCGACCACCAGGCGTTCTGCCACTCCATGCAGGCGACAGACAAACACCGCTTCCTTCGCGAATTTACGCTGACGCAGTCCTTCGCTGGGTTCATTAACGAGAGTATCATGGGGAGGCCGATGGCGCGACCGCGTGGCGCGTACCCGCCACTGGAACTTTTCAAGGAGTGTGTGCACCTCGTCCGCGAGTCGAGTGACGCGAGAGGAGCGATCGCACTTCTCTTCAAGCGGAACGGCTCACCTGCGGCGTCGATGGCGCTGGATTTGCCCATGACTCTCGCGAAAGCAAATGACAAGGTAGCTGTCGAAGCCATAGTTGGTCTGAGAGAAGATTTCGGCTACTACTCTGTCTCAAGCGATGAAGAAGGGGCTGAGTCCTCTACCAAGCTCACTTCAATTGGAGTACTGCCCGTTACTGAGCCCGCAGGCACGAGCTCGGCAGTTGACCTGGCGCCGACGGAATCGCCGTCCTCGTCCTCGCCATCATCGCCTCTAGCGGAGAAAGCAGACACTCGGAACTTGCTTGAGGTCACGACAAAGCAGCCAGGCTTGGCGTCTCCGGAGCAGGAAGAGGGTGGTGGATCTGGGGTTGTGGAAGCAACACTCGAGGCGGACCCATAGGTGATGAGCCATTCCGTGGTGAATGAGGGAAGGCGTATTTATGATTGGGTTTTGCGCGTTGTGATCGTGCAACGCAGGCGTCGAGCAGAGCACCAGGCCACAGTTGCAACTTGAACGCGTCGGAAAGAAAGCATTTAGCGGATGCGGCAATAATCGGTCAAAGGGATAGACATTCACAGCATAAATACACTTGAAAACTAGGCGCCGCTCGTGCCACGAGGTTTGTCGCGCAGTCGGACGTCCTGCCAGCTGCCGCTTCTCCTCTTGTCCTCGCCAGAGAGCGCGGCCCTGTTTGACACCAGGTGAGTCTGGCACCGCGCACTCCGACGCCGAGGTTTGGACACACCCGTACCCGTCTGTGGGCCAGAAGCCAACGAGCGCGACTGCCACAGCTGATAGAGACCCATGATGACGACGAACGACAGCACGTTCAGCAGCACGCCAAATACCAGCTCCGACGACGACACGAACTTCCACCACGAGCCCACGGCAGCCACCACGAACTCCACCAGCGACGACGGGCCCTCGGTCGAGCATCCTTCGACTCCGAGCGCCGAAGGAGCTTCGTGCAGCACACGGCCCACCCCACGAATATTGCTGGAGTCGGGGCCTGTGCCTTCGTAATCGGCAAACACCGTGATGCCGAACACTGACGCGCACACCGCCAGACTGGCAGTGGACAGTGTGGAGGCAGTGGAGCGGCGCTTGCTCGACGGTGGCGGCTTGGACAGGTCCATGTCCATCACTTGTCCGTCAGCGTCCACCTCCATCTTTTGTCCACTTTCCAGCACGCTGAGCGCGATGCAGCTCTGCTCCATGGGTGGGAGCTGTACATAGCCGGCCACCTGGCCGTTCGGAGCGGCGAACGACGGCTCCTGCTTGCAGTTCGTCACCAACGACCGGAGGAACGTGTTCTGATCAAGCAGCGACTTGTTCTCGGCGCGTAGTCCAGCGATGATGGTCTGCAGCTCCTGCTGTTTTTGCGTCAGCTCGCTCACCTCCGTCGACAGCGTGGAGAGCTGCGCCTTGCGACGCAAGCGACTCTTGTTGGCGCTCTCGCGGTTCTTCATCTGGCGGATCTCGCGTTTTGACTTTTTGGAGGCGCCCGCGTCGCCAGTGGCGTCGCTGCAGTCCGCAGCCGCGGCGGGCGACGCAACGTTGGGCAGAACTTGCGGAAACGGCCGCTTCTGGTTCCCGTTGAGCGGAGGGAAGAATGCCACCGGCAGCGCGAAGGGAAGACTCCCAGCGAACGGAGTGGAGGCCTGCAGCGTCTTGGTCGCAGAGCTCGTGGTGGGTGCAGACGCTACTGGACACGTGGGTCTGCCACTGCTCCTGGTCGCCAGCTGCTTCTGCTCTTTAGGCAGCGGCGAGTGTGTAGTCGACTGCGAGCACAGCAGCGCCACTCGCGCCGGGGGCGACTGCGTCTCCGCCGCTCTGAAAGGATTCGAAACCTGAGAAGAGTACGCTGGAGGCGGCGTGGCCACTTCGCTGGCGGCGTCCGTGCTGTCGTCATCCGTGTCCAAGGGACTCATGGGGGCGTCGCTAGAGGCCTCTCGCCCCACCGACTGGCACGGGCGGACACCGGCCGACTGCTGCAGAGCCGCGTCCAGCTCCAAGGGCGTCAAGAGCGCGTCGTCATGGTCGAAGTCCAGCAGCAGCGAGTCGGACAGGCCCACGCGCTCCTGGTACAGAGGCAGGGCGAAGGCGTCGGCCTCCTCGAACAGGAACTCGCCCAGCAGGAGGTCGGCGTCCTGGCGGTCGTCGAACTGAAACGTGCTCGTCATGGCGGCGCAGAATGCGGAATGGCCGTCAAAGCACGCCAACGCGAGACGCGCTGTCTCTGGGAGCGAGACTTGTGAGAAGTAATATACCGGCGTAAGCGCATGTCGTTTGAGACAGCTCTGTATGGGTGTTTACCTGCATGATTGAATATACCGTCGAAGCTCGATGCCTTTTGACGGCGCGTCGTGGTTTGAGCTGGCAGGACGTGATTGGCTGAAAGTTTCGCGTCGGAATGCGTGCGACTGAACTTGCCGCCGTCTCTGGAAGAGCTGGAGAGCTGGTCCACAGACAGAGCCACGAAGAGCATCCGCTAGACGCCTCCCCCCTATCGGTCAGGGCCGCAAGCCTCGCCCGCGACTTGGCCCGCGTCCGTGACGACGATGGGGCGCAGCGGACGACCCGACGCGGAGCCCTCGGCGGCGAAGGCGGCCAGGTGCGGCAGGTCGTCTCTCAGCACCTGCCCCAGCACCACGTGCTTGCCGTCGAGCCAACTGGGCTGCCAACAGAGCAATTGGGCCGCAGTGTTGAGGGCGGCGGACGCCAGCGGACGAGCGAGAGGACGAGTGGACGTACCGCGCCGAAGCAGATGAAGAACTGCGACGCGTTGCTGGAGTTCTGGTGCGCCATGGCCACGGCCCCCGGCTGGTGCTAGAACAGCAAATGGGCGAGCGGTCGCAAGTCAGAAGCCGACTGCGGACTGTAGAGGATGACGGCAGATGCGTCAGACCCTGAAGAGGAAGCTCTGCCGTCGCCACAGACAACCCAGAGCGGACGGTGCCATGGCGGCTGTGAGTACTGCGTCCGATCGTTGGTGGGGAGTAGATCAGGGAAGGGGGGCGTCATGAGCACTCACCTCGTCGTCGAACGGTCTTCCGAAAGCTGCCGCTCCGCCGGCGCCGTTGCCTGGTGCAAAACGACTCTTTAGCTTCAAGTGAAGGGCGTTGATCGACAGACCGACCAACCACCGCGGACGCCCCTCTCGAGCGAGCTGTACGAATACCGTGCGTGAGGTCTCCGCCCTGCATCATGAAGCCGGGCACAACACGGTGGAAGCGCGTGTTCTTGTACCAGAGCGCCTTCACCTTCCCTTTGCTTCGCATCTCGCCTGTGTCGACCACATCCTGGTCATCCCGAGCGAAGGAGAAGGCGAAAAGCCGCAGCCGCAAAGAACGGAAGCGTCTCGTACCGGTGCAGAGTAGACGGAAGTTGTCGGCGGTCGCTGGGAGCTCTTCGTGGAACAGCTGCGTCATCCACACACAGCCAGAAAGAGAGAAACAACAGCAGCTTCAGTTGGAAGGTCAAGGCTGTCTTGTTCCTAGTGCAGAAGTCGCGGCTCACGCACTTCAATGTGCAGGCGGCGCGGCGGCTGGTCGCCCACGCTCAGGTCCAGATACACGAGCGGAGACCCGTGGGTCGTCCCCAGCGGGAAGTCGTCCTTGCTCTTCACAAACGCATTCACCGCCATTTCCGCTCGAAGGAAAGAGGAGCGGTCGGGACACCAGCCAGACAGACGAGCAGATTTGGCTCAGCAGCCTGTGGCGATTGCGGGTTGATGGCTATTCCTGGCCTCTGAGGCGCAATGACTACCACTCCATTTCGGCCAACAGAGCTCTCGAACACTTCGAATTTGGCGTGCGAAGACCAAGCGAGAGCAGGGCCGAGTCCAAGCGGGAGCATGCCGTCGTCGCTCGAGTTGTCAGCCAACGCCAAGAAGCAGCAGGAGGAGGACGTGGAGGTGCGTGTCGACATGTTTGGCACTGATTGGAGCTAGTCTAGCGCAAAGAGCTCACTACTCTAGCGGACTGTTGTGATGTGTGCTGATTTTTGCTGCCTTCCGTGCGCGTTGCTGGCGGAGTAGCGCCTTGTGAAATGCCGCCTGCGCTCGGAGATCGAGGCGCGCAAAGCTGTGGAGAGCACCATGAAGCGTGCGGTGCAAGAGGCGCGAGAGCTCAAGAAGGAACTGGTGCTCCTGCGCCAGGAGAAGGAGCAGCTGCGTGCTGCTGCTCAGAAGAACGTCGTCTCGACACCAGGCAGTGGCAGGACGAACGCTCGCCCGAAGGCAGCAGGAGCCCCAACTGCCACTTCCGATGTCAGCGTCACGAGCAGCAACAAGGCGGTGGAGCTGAAGCTGAAGCAGCAGATCCGCAATCTCACAGCCGAGAAGAGCGAACTCGAAAGCAGCGCGCAAGAGCTCCAGCAGAAAGTCTCCCAACTGGAGCAGCAGAAGAAGGCGACCATCTCCCAAGCCACAGCAGCCTTGGCGGAGAAACAGCAGGAAGTCTTGGCCCTGCAAGACGAACTCAATAAACTGAAGCAAGTGGCCGACGAGACCAAGCGCAAGTGCCAGAAGATGCTGAGGGACAAGAGGGAAGAGACGCAGAGAGCGCTCCAGGAGAACGAGCAGCTGGCGCGCTGCACCAAGACGCTGCAGAGCCAGTTGGGGCTCCTGCCGCAGCTGAAGAAGCAGCTGGAGCACGCCAACGAGAAGCGCGTCGGCGCGGCTGAAAGTTGGCAGAAGAAACTGGAGCAGCGCGACCAGGCGTTCCTGCGGGAAGAGGCCGCCAGCAAGCGGAAAGAAGCCGAGAGCGCCACGCAGATTTCGCAGCTGCAGGAGGAGAAGCACGAGATGCAGGAGCGGCTGGAGGATCTGGAGCTCCAGCTTCGTGGGATCGACGGCAAACAGCAGGCCAGTCTGCGTCACGAAGCTCAGTTGGCGGTCGCCACGAAGCGACTGCAGGAGGAGCTGAGTGTCGCTCGGGATGCGGTCGCGGAGGCAGAAAGAGCGCAAGATGTGGCGAGGGAAACGCAGCTGCAAGAGACTCGGTTGCGGCAGCTGGCGGAGGCTGCGGCAGACGCTGTGGAGGTGCGCGCCGAGAAGGCGGAGCATGAACTGGCGCGAGCTCAGACGCAGCTGGAACGCTTGGAAGAGGCGCTCAGGACCCGCGGAGTCACGTTAGACTATCTGTTGAGGCAGCAGACGCCGGTCTCCGTCCCGGGCAGACCGTCCATCGCGAGCAAGAGCAGAAGCAACAACGCATCGACGAAGACGGCCGCTTCCGCCTCCACGAGAAACGCAGCCAGCAGCAAACCGGTGCTCAAGACCCGGCATTCCGCTGCGGGTGGCGAAGCGAAGGCCCTGAACCGGAAGATCAGCAGTAGCAACAACAACGACGAGCGAGACGAGGTCCCGGAGCGATCGAGACGAAGCTAGTCTATCAGTTTCTGCCCCATGGGCGCCCATGCGCTAGGTACAGGCCGCCCACTAGCATTTAACTACAACTATATTGTGTATTCTCTCACAATCGCCATTGGATCTGTCCATGCCTGTCTGGTCTCTGAAGCTGCTGGGGCAGCATTCGCTATAGCTGGGAAGGGCAATGCGGCTCCTTTTCCACTCAGCTGCTCGTTTTCCACGCGTAGATGCTCTCCACCACCTGCACGCGACTCCGCAGTATCGTCAACAGCTTTGTCTGGGATCAGCGAGGTCGCGAGCCCGTTTGTGTTGATCTCAGCGGTGGAGGCACTCTTTCCATTGGACGATTCGTCTTTTGCGATCATCGATGAGGTGCTCAAGTCGACTGCGTTTGTGCTCATACTGGTTCGCATCGACGCTTGGAAGCTTCCTCCCTTTTCAGTTGACGGATATGTCGACGTCTCCACCGTCGATGGCATCACCGGCATCGTGCTGTTGCTGCTGTCTTGTATCGCGGCTGTGGTTGAGATCTGGTCCTCAGTTTGGCAGCCATTGCCACTCTCCGTGGAATGTTCAGTTGATGCCTCTACTATGGTCGGCGTTGTCGTCATCCCGACGCTGATGCTACCCCCAAGCTGTTGTTCCAAAGGGCGAGAGGCCACCTCGTTCTGGGCCCTCTCGGTGGTGGCGTCGGCATTAATCTCACCGGATAACGCGTAGATACCAGCAGTAATGATCGACGAGTTGCCCGACTCAGCTGCGATTGCAAGCGCGCCCACTTGCTCCGCCGTTTTGGAGCCCACTCCGATGCCCGTCGTCGTCGAGCACGCATCTGTCATCCCGGGTAATGCCCCCGATGTCGAATCATTGCTGCCGTCTTGCACTGCGGGTACGCTTGGGAGCGTGAACGCTTGCTCCTCCGACTGGGAGCTCCCCGTATTATCGATTCCAGTCGAACGTGCGTTCGCCGCCTCCACCGGGGACGATGTAGCCGGGATCTTATCGCTGCCACTCTCCTCGCTCTCTTGCGCCAAGCGGAGAGAAGCCGCGAGTTTTCGAGGCCTCTCAACTTTCTTGTGGCTTCTGGTATGCGCCTTTCGGATCTCGTCGTCGTACTTGGAGTTGAGGTATCGCGTGCGTTTGCCCGCCACACGCACTTCGCGCCACTCCTCCTGCTTCTTCAGCTGCTCCTGGTACTTCCGCCAGATCTTGGCCGCTTGATAACGCATGAAGTCCCGTTTGCAGAAGATCACCACCGTCCTATTCTCCACGTGCGCCTGCTTGGAAACCGCAGGTGCCGCCGCCGTCGACACGATGGCGACGTCGGCAGCAGTACTGGATGCAGTAGTCAATAGAGCTGCTCGTCCCGCCGGTTGCTGCTGTGTCGCGGCCTGCGCACCGATAGCGGCACCAGGATTCAATTGAGACCGTGGCAACTTTGCTTTGCTTTTCCTCTTTGGTGCCGCTCCGGACCCTTGTGTCACTCCGTTGACAGGTAGCGGTCCTGGAGGACGAAGCGCAGCGCCGCCCTGCCGCCGCCCGACTGGGAGCTGAGCTTTCATTTTTTTGTTTGGCGCCACAAGACCTGGATCCTGCCAACGTTGTTGCTGAACGCCACCGCTACCCATTGCAGCGATGGGGTGATAGTTTTCCATACGGTAATGACCGTTGGGAATGGCAAGGACGCCCACTATCTGCATGGCGGTAGAGACATTGCGTGGGATGGGTCCCTGTCCCTGCGCTTTCGGGGCTGGCCTTGGTGTCGATACAGAGACAGCCATCGTAGTCGTCGAACGATCCACTGAGCTGAGCGCGACGATCGGGTTCGTATCGGGTTGTACCGGTCCTTTGATTGTGAATTGGGCTCCGGTGGGGAGCACGTTCGGGACTGGCGGTGCATCCTCCTTCTTCGTCTTCTTCTTGTATGGACCTCTCTTCTTGGGTTGCGTTGGGGCTGACACGACAGTACGCTGGAATGAACCGACGGCAGCAGCTGGTTTTCTTTTGGACGGGGGTGACGGGGCAGTCGTTTGAAGCGAGTGACGCGGAACCACCGGAATGGGAGGAATTGACGGCTTTGGGGTTGCAGCGCTGGCGGCCTGCTGCAGCTCTCGAGTGGCTTGGGATCCCATGAAAGCGAAG
Source organism: Nothophytophthora sp. Chile5 (assembly GCA_001712635.2). NCBI lineage: Eukaryota > Oomycota > Peronosporomycetes > Peronosporales > Peronosporaceae > Nothophytophthora > Nothophytophthora sp. Chile5. The sequence continues at coordinate 13,093 of MBAC02010798.1, forward strand.
CGGGTCGGATCAAATCCCCTGGTGGGTGGGTGGGATCGAAAGACTGTTGTGTCCACCGACTGGGTCGACGGGGCACTGGAGTGTAAATTCGTAAGCGACGGTCGCCGCTGGGGCTGCTGTTCTGGTTGCTTCTTCTGTCGTTTGACTGGCGACTTCTTCCTCGGGGCCTTGGGCTTGGGAGGTGCCCGCTGGTGCTTTCGTCCTTGCAAGCGCTTAGCACCCGCCTTTGTAGCACCCGGATTGTCGTAATTCAGGATGTCACACATGCGCACGACACGCGTCGACGCGGTCAGCGACATTCCTGGGATCACCACCACGCGGGAGGGCCGGATGGGTGGGATTGGTAGGGGCGACTGCGCCTGCGCCTGCAGTTGGGTGATCGCAGCCCCCGAGTTGCGTTGGAACCCTCCGCTCTCAGCACCACCACTGGTGGCGCTTCTCGGGTATGCACTGAGCGAGTCTAAGAAGGCCTCATCCGGAGTGGACGCGTTTGCAAGAGCCGCAACCTCTTGTTGCCCATGCTCAAAGGCCTCGACGGGGAAACATTGCTGCTGCATGCCACCTTGTACCGACTGTGGCTGGGATGGCGCCGCCCTGGCCATCTCCATCTCCATGGCCCATGGGTGTTGCGAACCCATGGGAAGGCTCCCATGAGTTTGATAAACAGGGTCCACTGCGAGTTCTTCTGGCGCGAACATGACCCCTCTTCCATTCCTATTGGCCTGCGGTGGCCCGCCAAAATTCGGAACATACGCGGGCAGTGCTGCCGCCACTGACGTGGGCCCCAGGGACGTCTGTTGAGCAGCGATCTGGAGCGACCCACTGTAGAACGGACTGAATGCTCTCTGGGGTCCGCGTTGCGGCGACGACTGATCTCCGTCGTCGGTGCCGAAGTTCGCGTTGACCTGAGACGCGGCGACAGACGCGTGCACGTCATTGCTCCACATGGCCTGCTCGAAGTTGTCGCTCGGTGGGTACTGCTGCTGCTGCTCAAACCCAACGCTTTGCTGTCGCTGCTGTTCCTGCTGGTGTTGGTGCAGTAGCTGTCGCTGTCGTTGCTGCTGTCGCAGCCAGTCGTCACTCGAGGTTGTGGGAGCTCTCAAACCTGCGAACTGCCACGCCATCTCCGCCGTCGGACGCGTCGCCATCGGGACCATGTGGAACATGTCATCCGTTTGGCCTCTGGTGGTTCGTGCGGCTCTGAACGCGTTTCCATTGGGAGCGGAGGGTCGATGACACTCCAGTTGTTGGCGATACGAAGCGATCGCGTCCTGCTGCCGCTGCTGCTGACCGACGAAGCTCTGGAGATCCTGCTGCTGCTGCTGTACGAACTGATCTGGGGAAGCCGTCGGCTCGTCCACCGGCGGCTGCACCTGCTGGAAGGAGCACAGCGCCCGCGCTATCTCCTCGTCGGACACCGACAGCGGCCCCCACGCCGGATCCGCCATACTTCTGGCCTTTGAGGCTTTGGTGCTCGCTCACTGCTCATTTTTTACCGCCATTGGCGGAGTATTGTAACATGTTAGCTTAACAAACTCTTTTCAGTGTGACGTAACGTGTACCGTCGGCGTTCCCTGCATTTTGTTTTTACCATACCGCGTTATCGAACCATTTTCAGTATGAAGATACCAATTTGACATCGCACGCTTGCACCGTAGCCCAAGAAATAAACCAGCCACGGGGGTAGTAATGCCGCCAGAGAGTACCGTATCACACACAACAACACACCAGACGGGTGCATTATTCCCATGCGTCAACGCGACTCGCTCGCTCTACGAGTGTCCGAGCTCCTTGAGCGAGTGCTGTGCCGAGCCGCGGCGCAGCGGCTTCTGCTGGGACTCGTGGGGTGACCAGCCGATGAGGTAGATGACCTGGAAGGTGGCCGGCACCGTGCCATCTGGCTGGCCGAACATGGTCTGGTAGATGGAAGCCGCCGCCAGAAGTGACTCGCGCGTGACCGGGGTGCCCTGGGACTGCACGGCATGGTTCTCACCCATGCCACGAAGGTGTTCCATCAGCACGAAGGCGTTCGGGTAGTCCACTTGGATGTAGTCTGTGTCCACTGTGGTCGGAAGGAGAGGGAGGCAGCAGCAAGGAGCGTTCGTCAGGTGAGGCTAGACGGTTGGGGATACAAGGTTGCGAGTATGGCATGTACCTGTGCACAGCGTGAACCCCGTGCTGGACAAGAGGTTACCAGCGTCGGAGACGTTCATGAAGGGGGAGATATGCGGGGAGATGCCGCCCAGGCGTTCTTGGTCCCCCAAGATGAAGGCACTCCTGCAATAGTCCAAGGCGTTGAGAGCAGTAAGTGATTCTTGCGATCCAACAAATGCCGATTTCGGAGAGAAACAAACGTACCGCAACTCCTGCAGCGAGTCGCCCCCGAGCACGGCGCCGAGGAACGCTCCGTCGGGTTTCAGCGTGTCTCGGATCTGATCGAACGTGCTCTGGAGGTCGTTCACCCAGTGGAGGCTCAGCGAGCTCATCACCAAGTCGAAGTGCTCCTTCGGGAACGGTAGGAACTCTTCGTCTGCCACCAGGCGCGTCGTCTCCACTATGAGATGATGCCGCCAACCAACGAATGCAAGAGTGAGAAGGGAAGGACAAGTTCACGTTTAGTGTCTGCTCTCCTTCAGAGTGAGTAGATGCTCGAGACAAAAAAGCCCCTTACGCGTGGTGTGTTCCGTCTCGAGGTCGTCACGAAGCAGCAATTTTTCTGCAGGAAAACGTTCATCACATCCCAGAGACAAGCGCCGTCCGTTAAAATAGAGCCCGTGACATGGCCAGTAGTAATCCGTCTACCGGTGCATGCACGCACCTGCTGAGTCGCATTGGATGAGCTTCTTGACGCCGCCCAGTCCATCGTCAACACTCAGGTTCTTGTAGAGATGGCCGCTCCCACACCCAAGGTCCAGCGCCAAGGGGAAGTCGCGCTGGATATCCTGTTAGCGAAAGAGAGGCACGGGATCATGATTAGTCAGTCAATCCAACACGCCACCACCGCTCCTCTCTATCCGAATCTGTGCTCGCTTAATGCAATCAACATAATCTAAAGCACCTCGAGCCGATCGATGAGTCGTCGAGCGACCTCGTCCTTGAGATACTCGTACTCGTCGCTGTTCCCCAGGAGCGCGACGTTGTTGCGCTGCACCCTCTTCACGGCTGTATGCATCCCAGTACACGCAATCGAAGGGGAGACACTTAGCTTACGACACATCCCGTCTATTTGCCACTCGCAGCAGCAACGCTGGGCAGTCAGCGCAGAACGCCAGACAGGAGCAGGAAGCCACCCACCTCGATTAAAGATTGCCGCCGAGGAAAACGAGCGTCTCGCCACCGAACGCAGAGCAGAGAAGCGATTCTGCGCACAACACAGCGAGTCAGGCACATGCGCGCGGCACTAAGAGCAGCATCTGCGGCCTCCCCAGACTCCACGACATGCCACGCACCATTATGCTCGTTGTTTTAGTGTCGTCTCCGCCCCTCCTCCAGTTTGACCAGCAAGCAAAGACCATCGCCACAAAGACGAGGTGAATCAGGCGTCGTCAGCTTCGACCCAAACACCCTAGAAAGTATAAATGGATTATTCAATTAAACACACTCCAAGCTGAAGCTTCCGCTCTGAGTCGGGTGATTCAGCGGGTGTCGTCCATCAGTGAATGTATGGGCCATGGGCCTTCTGCCTCCTTCCTTCCTTCTCAGCTTCCTGTCTTCCTCTTTGACCCCTGCTTCCCTTAATGCTTGCTGGACCGGCCACGCCACGGTGCGCTGTCGCTGAAGATCGGGATGAAGTTGTTGATGGCGTCGCGCTGGTTCTGCACGATGCACTCGCAGATCCACACCAGGTTGCGCACCTCCTGCTCTTTGAGCTTCACGTACGCGTAGAAGCAGCCTGCAGCATCCGGTGGAAACACCACGTCAGTCCAGCACTTGACGATCCGATATCAAGAAGCGAACGTACCGAAGTGCATCTGGCTCTGGAACGCGAGCTCCGACATCTGCACGTCGCGCTCGTAGAAGGCGTCATCGATGGACTTGCTCTCCACGCCCTCCGACTGGTGCACCTCCCAGATCTTGCGGTACACCGGATACGGCTCCAGCGCAGCCCCCAGCGCCGACTCGTCGCCCGCCTCCGCCAGCACCTCCGTCGCGTCGGGGTAGAGCGTTCCGATGGACGGATACAGCGGCTTGCGGTCCGAGATACGCATCGCAGGCTGAGGAGAAAGCATCCAGGCCACAACAGTTGGTACCAAAGTGACAAACTCTTCGCTTGCTTCGCCTCGAATCACTTACCTCATTCAACGGCGTGCCGAACGAGTTGAGCGTAATGTTGATGGCGATGCGGTCCGCTCGCGCCTTGAGGATCTCTCCCATTATGATGGCTGTGTCCCCGCCAATTTTCTAATGTAGACACGAATGAATGAGAAGCGTCAGATCGTCGCCCACGCACCAATGGGAGCACCACTAGTCACCGCAATAATAACAGCGAAGTCCAGCCAGCTGGGTGCTACCTGGCAGAAGTTGAAGAAGTCTTCGAGCCAGAGCTTCAACATGCTGTTCTTGATGAGCTCCATCTGCACTTCTTCCAGCACGTTGCGCACTTCCGAGGTGCCTTCCATCCGATCGCCGCCCGCGCTTTCTTCCAGGAACTGGCTGAAGTAATTCCCTGTGTTGGAAGAGAAGATCAAATACGACCGATGATTAAGAGGACGGGGAGTTTTCTTCTTCTCCGACTGGTAGTCGACGAAAAGGAAGTAAGCAAATGAGCCGCACGTAGTCGGGGAAATTCTCGGGATGCATACCGATGGGGGTGTCGATGAGCACGGTCTCGTACAAATCCGAGTAGCCTTTCGAGTTCGGCTCGAAGGTGCAGATGCTGCGCATGATGGACTCGTCGAACTTTCCCAGCGGGTGGAGCTGACAAGCAAACGAGACCAAGACACCGCGTGTTAAATCGGCAATTCACTGGCCCCTCCCTCCCCTCGGCCGCGATTCCTCACCTGCGCGATCAGCTCGTTCACGTCGCGTCCGTTGAGCGTTCCCTTGAGGAGGAGGATCACATTGTCGATCATGTACTCATAGCTGCTCCACCAAACAAATCAAATTAAGGAAGTAGCATGGTCAGTACTCATTCGGTCATATTTACAAACAGCTCCTGAGAATAACACGAGCGAAACGGACGTGATGAAGTCGAGGAACTCCCCCAGCGGCTCCATGGCCTGCGCGCGCAGAAACTGGACCTCCTCCACCAGCTTGTTCGTCGTCCCCGACTGGATTAATCCGGGCGTGACCCCGCCCGACTGCATCGCAACCACAGCAAAACGTCACAGGAGCAGCTCTTTTAGGTCAGCCCCTCCCCCTGCGGTCCCCAGTATGATTCGATCACTAAGAAGGTGGTCGTCGCGTACCTCGTCCGCCAGGAACTGATCGTAGTCCGTCTCCTGCAGATTAAGCTTCACATCTTCTCACAGCAGCAGCAACGCGTCCGTCCGTTAGACGAAATCGAGATCCTATGATCAATTAAGGAAGGAGCGCCCCTCTCGTGCCTCACCTTCGAGGCTCTCGCACTGCGTGAGGTGGTGGTAGTCCACGTCGTCCAGGAAGCCCGAGCGGAAGCCGCGCACCAGCCCCTCCACGTAGCCGTGCTGGATGTTGAAGGTCGTGATATCCCCCGCCGACAGCACCATGGTTTGTTTCCGTTGCTTTTCTGCTTTTGTTCGACCCTTGGGCGCGATCTGGAACACCTCACCGATAGAAACAGTCGTTGGCGGATTTCTAAACGAAGTATACGTGCCAGCTGTGCACGCATCCGGATTGGGTGCTTTGCTTCTCTCAGCTGCGATCAGAATTGGTAAGGCGTGTGCCTTACGATTGTTCTGGAGTCTGTGATTGGTCAAAAAGAGGACGCGGTGAAGACGCTAGGATACGGACATGTCCACAATTTAGTTGGTCGGTTGCTCGAAGTGGGGCATTCCAGCCATGAGGCTGGCGTCGCCGCTGTTGGAGCTGCACCTCGGTGTGCAGACGAAGCACGGATTGATCCGAGGCTCTCGTTGGCGTTGATGTTGGTGGGGTGACACGCGTGAGCTCAATGTTCGTGATTTCTTTTGGCGATTAATCATTCATTTCGATACTTAGACCGTAAATCATGGCATTTGGATACATGAAATTGGCACGAAAAATATGCATCCATTCATTCCGTCATTGGTCGATCTGGCACCGTGGTGCTGCTGCTGACGACTTGATTGTTGGGTTTTTGTTTTTTTCGAGGCTGATACGGTCGCCGTTGGCAGTTTGGGTTTCCGTCTTCTCCCGCCTCGCGAACTAACCGTAGCACTGTAGCCACCATTAACTGACCCTTTCGTCTTTTTCGGTTTGATTGCTTCAGCGTCAGCGATGCCATCCCAACCTTGAAGAGTGCTTCAGCACGTTTCTCACTTTGTATCGGCGGCATCGGCTTCTTTGTCGAATCTTCAATGCCCTTCTTCATTTTCACCACAAACCGAGACCACTCGGAGAAGCGATTACGCTTTGTACGTGTGCTTAGGTCCACAGTCTTGATGGTTGCGTATGGCGGGACTTGCAGCGCCTTATTCCCAAAAAAGCAGAGCTTCCACGCGCCCAACGCGTCGACACTCGGAAACTCGAAGGCTTTCGGGAGCCTGTGAATACCGCCACCCCATACATATAGTGGAGCGTGAACCTCCGGCGTCGTCGCTGCCACTGGCGTGACCTCTGTCTCCGAGGCGTTTCCAAGGCCAGCTTCCGGAAGGACTTCGCGAAGGGTTTCTTTGATGGCGTCCTTTGTCATAATGCCACTCGGGCCATTTGTGTTGCTGATCGCAGAGGTCACAGTTTCCGCGAGAAGAGTAGGCAACAACTCCACCGCTTTGCGAATGCCTTCAACTTGCCGATACATCTCAATATACGGAGGGATCCCAGTGGCGGGCATCCTGCTGGATTCACTCATCTGGATCCGTTGCTTGAGGTGTTGTAGAACCACAGGATCACGAAAAATGACAGTGGACAGCAGCGGATGCGTCAATGGCAAGACAGATCGCAAGAAAGTTGCGTGGACCACCAGTGATGCGAGACACAGCGTCAGAATTGGTACCAAGTTGCTCGCTGTAGCCAATGAGGGAAACATGTGCCCCACCATGCCACTCACCAAAGCATCATTATTGTCTTGGAAATGCGGAGGAAGCTCTGCGAATGACGTGCCGTTCAAAGGCAGCCCTGCCACCACTCGACCGAGGTACTGGTCGCCTGCAGCTTCGTACTTC
>MBAC02010801.1:0-39156 GCA_001712635.2 Nothophytophthora sp. Chile5
ACCTTCTGGCGCTGAAGTTGGTGCCGGAGACGTCGGGCAAGACGAGCGAGGAGATCCAGGCCATTTTCGACTCGCGTCGGGATGCGCAGGCTCAGCAGAACTAGACTTTCCAGGAGCTTAGGATCTCGTCGGTCAAAGTATAAGTACATGTGTAACATCCTTCGGCTGTGGATATTCCTTTTGTTGCTTCAACTTGCTTTATGAAGGGCGAATCCGGACAGATAGAGGTGTGGAAATGGAGGGAAGAAAGCAAAATGCCTCCAAAACAGCATCATTACGGACAATACGCGCTGCTCTCTATGTGCGTCCTTGCACGGGCTGGCCTAGCCACTGGTCTCAACACCCTCCTACGATCTTGAGGCATCTCGTGCTGTCGAAGATGCCGAGCAGGTTAATGAGAATAGACCAGACCAGTGCAAACGAGCAGTACGCGACGGTCACAATACCAAGAAGCTTGCTCTTCTGGTCACTGCGCTTGAGTGCCTGGGTCTGAGCCTTCTGGCGCGGCAGCCAGACCAGAAACACCAACGAGAAGAGCTTGCTGGCGTACGAAATCAGCACGGTGATAGTGACGTCGCGACGTGTGACGAAGGAGTCGTTCATGATGTCGTTGTTGCTCACTTCGAAGGGCTCATTGACAGCCTTGGTGATCGTGGCGGAGAACGGGTTGCTGAGATTACCCACCGTCGTCAGCAGTCCGTATATGGCGGCTTCATTGCCTTTGTCCGCCAGTTCCACGACCACAAACGTAGCGATGATGAAGCTCACACTTGCAGGCACAGTCTCCACAATAGGCAAGCCGAGCCAGAACCACTGGCTACGTATGACGTCCCAGGTAGTGAGCATCGTACACACTGAATCGACGGCTATCACAGCGAGCGTCGTGATCACCGTGACTCGACGCCAGTCCCAGTGCAGTCCATGGCGACCCATGAAGGCCAGAGTGAGCACCGTAACGCCCGACCCGATGATCTGCGAGACCGAGATGTTGAAACTCGAGGCTCGCGCCCAATACATGGTGACTGGGTCCGACGCCACATAGCTGATCCCGCCGAAGACCCCGGAGAAGAAGCTGTAGGCGATGATCTGGTACACTGCTCGGCTCTGCAACGCCACCCATAGGCGGCCGATGTATTGCTTCACATTCGGCGCCATCATTGAGCTTTCACGGACGAAGAACCAAGTCAGCGGGATCGCGGGAGCACAGCACACTGCGAGCAATAGCATGCAGACTGGGAAACTGATGCCGAAGTCGAAGTGTCCTCCGTAGGCCGGCGAGCTCAGTCCGAAACCCACCAGCACGCTGCCGAAGATATTGAAGAGGCTGCGCACTGTGTAGATCGCCGTTTGTGTGCGTCCACGGATCGCCAAAGGCTCACGCTGCGCGTATTCGACGACCACTCCATCGGCCGCCACATCCGCGATGAGGTACCCGAGCGTGGCCAGCATCATGAACACAATGTACTTGCCGCCGGTGGCTGGAGCCTGGTGATTGATCGCAGCCATCTCCGCCTCTGTGTATTGGCTGGGCTTGAGTGCTCGCCACGAGGCATCCGGGAAGTACGGCGACCCAACAGGAAGCATCGCCATGGCGAGCAGGCAGATGGAGCAGAGAATCCAGCCGACGATCATGTACGGTCGACGCCGATAGCCAAAGATAGGGAAGCAGTCCGAGAGGATGCCGATGAACACCTTGAGCGACCACGGGATCCCGAGAAGCGCACGGGCGGAGGTCGTGGCCTGGCCTTCCATGTTCAGATAGTAGCTCAGGAACGGCGTGATCGTGCTCGGCAGCGTGCCCATCATGAGCCCCACCGCTGCGTATTGCGCTAGGAGGCCACAGGATTCGGCGGAGAGTAGTCGAGGCGCGCCACCTTCCCGCAGTGCGCCGCCATTGCTTCTATTGCTGCCTCGACCCTCCTCAGCGCTGGAAAAAGGAGGCGAACACGGGATTTCCCCATAGACGTCACCGTGCGCGGCCTTGACAGAGCTGATGATCGAGCTCCTCTCGACAGAATCCAGTTGGCGACACACGGCGAACATGGTGCGAAGGGAAGACGGCTTCGGGAGGCTGGAGGCAAAAGCGAGAGTGGCATGAGACCTGCGTGTGGGACCCGTAGTCATTCAAGGGAGACGCCCTTCGCCCAACTACGTTAGGGGTTTGGTCGCACGTTGAAGGAAAAGCATCGAGCAATTTCTCCGCGATTGCTACGATAGCAAGGATGCCCAATCCCCTGGAAATCGCGATTGCCCCACGACGCAGTTCCATGTTGGTTGCGATTTGCGTAGCGCCATAATATTTTGAAGATCCAGGAGTCCAGGAGCTTGACAACCACCCGTCTCACAGCTTCAACTTGGAGCCAAAACAACGTCGCAATGGAAGATTGGCAATGCACAGGTTCAACTGCATGGTCGCCCAAATAAGCACTCGTGCGTTGCAAGTACAACACCGGATACGAGCCCAAAAGAGCTCGGTCGAACCGGACAACAAAGCAAGTCTACTGGGAGGCTGTCAAAATAAGCAATTGGCAACCCCATCATGTTAATCCGCCTTCTTGTGCTCTTCCCGTCTGCTATGTGTTGACTGTTGTCGCGTTTGCGTTTGCTAGCAGCCACGGTCTTCGCTGTGCTATCAACGAGTGTCGGATCCAGACAGCTTAATTGCTTCATGCAACCCGTAGTTGGCCGCCGCCTTGAAGGAATCGATCGCGAAATGCCCTTATAACACTGCTTGGCTTGCAGCATCGCTTCCTCACAGAAACTGCCCCGAAAACCCATCGGACGGGCTACTTCTTCCGCACTTGCAACTCGATGCTGTGCATTGCATGCAAAGAGGGGGATCTGGTAGACCTGCACCGCTCAGACGCTCGGTTTGCAAGAGAGGACTAGTGTCCGATAAGCCGTGAAATGAAGCGGCATCGAGCCGTGCCGCCCGCGGTGACAATACCTGTGCGATGACGCCCTCGACAATCCATATCCATCCTCACTGATCTGATCAAAATGATTGCGTCAGTTACCATTTGGCGCAATCGCTTTTTTCGGTGACGCGCAGTGGCTAACGTCGCAACAAGTCGGATGTGAAATTGGGGAGGAGTTTTCTGGCTTGAGGCGGTGCCGCAAGCCTGCAATAACACATTGCTTATGCTATTTGTCGATATATACAGTTCTAAATGCTACCATGTTTGCAATGAGGTTTATTGGTCAACACGATCCACGACACATCCGCTATGCGAGGGTATCGTCATATGAAGGTATCAATAATATGCGTGAAGCCTGCAGCATGTTGATGGCATGCGGGATGCTTACAACGGTTTTTCGTGTCCATCTCATAAACGGGTGGGTCTCAAAATCCAACAACCCACCCATTTCCCTTTCTCCTCCTCCACGACTCAAACGAAACCCGTTTCAACCTCAACCCGGGTTTACAACTCGACCCAGCAACCCGGTCCACTAATCTGTCACTTTTATTTTTGCTAATTTGTTTCATCAACATTTTTGTGACTCGTGTTCGAGTACCGGTATCCGCGACGCCTCTTCTCCATGCAACAAGAGCTCATTCCGGAATTCCGAGTCTTCCACTCACGTCTCCAGCCCCCACACGCCCACAATGCCGTCCTTCCGCTCCGTCCAAGTGCACACCAAGTCGCAGGACTTCCGCGTCTCCACCAAGATCGTCGAGGTCCCGGAGATCCCCACGCCCGCCGCCGGCAACGTGGTGGTGAAGAACCACTTCCTGGGCATCAACGCCACGGACATCAACGTCATCAACGGCGCGTACACTGGCGCGCTCCCCGTCCCGTTCGGCTGCGGCCTGGAGGCTGCTGGCCTGGTCACGGCGGTGGGCGAGGGCGTCACCAACGTGAAGGTGGGCGACGCCGTGGCCTACCAGAAGTTTGGCGCCTTCACGGAGGTGCTGGAGCTGCCGGCCGCCAACCTCATCAAGACGCCGGAGCTGTCGCCCGCTGTGCTGCCTGTGACGGTGGGCGGCATCTCGGCGTCCGTCGCGCTGGAGCAGATCGGCGAGATGAAGACCAACGAGACGGTGTTCGTGTCGGCCGCGGCTGGCGGCACTGGCCAGTTCGTCGTGCAGCTCGCCAAGCTCGCGGGCAACCACGTGATCGGCACGTGCAGCTCGGACGCCAAGGTGGAGCACCTCAAGTCCATCGGCTGCGACCGCGTGATCAACTACACGAAGGAGGACGTGGACACGGTGCTCAAGGCGGAGTACCCCAAGGGCGTGAACCTCGTGTTCGAGACCGTGGGCGGCGACATGTTCAAGGCCGTGGCCAACAACCTGGCGGTGCACGCGCGCATCATCGTGTTCGGCTACATCTCGGGCTACCACGGCGACAAGAGCGCCGAGCCGATGCTCGTGAACCAGCTCAACCCGAAGCTGCTGGTCAAGTCGGCGTCTGTGCGCGGGTTTCTCCTGGGCAACCACGCCGAGCACATCCCGACGCACATTGCGCGGCTGATGAAGCTCATGGCTGAGGGCAAGCTGAAGGCTGGCGTGGACCCCACGGAGTTCCGCGGCCTGGAGAGCATCCCGGATGCCATCGACTACATGTACGCCCGCAAGAACATCGGCAAGCTGGTCATCAAGCTGGAGTAAATTAGTAGCTGGGAGTTAGACAGAGGCTGCTGACGATAGGATAGAGTGACTAGGCGCCGAAGTAAACACCAGTTTTCATTGCCAATTTCCTAAGGCGTTCGAGCAGGTCTGCTTATGCGGAAAGCGTGCTGAAAATCCAAGCCATGGTGTCATTCTTGATGTGATGTACACTGTTGACTGTTGGCGCTGGTCACGAGCAACAACATGTAGAGATGAACGCTTGAGATGCCAGCCGAGCTGCGAAGCGAGGGGCCAAGTTGCAGTGTGTTACCGATTGTTCCAGATGCTCCGAACTTTGATGCTTGTAAACAAGCCTGTAAAGTAAACATTTTGATGACGTAGACTTTCGAAAGATCTGCTAACGTACCGAAATGATGGCAGTATGCATTTCGTTCCAAAAGCAAACCATGCTGCTGTCTTTTCGACGCAAATCACTGAGGTGACTGCAATCGACATGGATCCTCACTTCGCTTTTCACCTTCAAGGAAGCAGAGCACCAAGCAGCCAACCAACATCGATCATGCCGAGCTACAAGCGCCTCGAGGTGCACACCAAGTCCACGGACTTCCGCGCCGCCACGCGGCTCGTGGAGGAAGCGGAGCTGCCCACGGCGCACGCCAACGCGGTGGTGGTCAAGAACCACTACGTGGGCATCAACGCCACAGACATCAACGTCACTAACGGCGCCTACACTGGGCCCCTTCCGCCTCCTTTCGGCTGTGGATTGGACGCCGTCGGCATCGTGCTGGAGGTCGGAGAGGGCGTCACGACCGTGGAAGTGGGCGACGCGATCGCCTATCGAAGTTCGTCATCCGCTTCATCTTGTAACCGCTGTACACTCTTCCTTGTAACTAACTGTAACTGTGTGTAACTTTCCCATCAGAATTGGGCGCGTTTGCCGAGTATGCCGAGGTGGATATGGCGATGGTGGTGAAGGTGCCGACGCCGACGCCCGACGCTCTGCCTCTCATTGTCAGTGGCAGCTCCGCGTCCATCGCGCTGGAGCAGGTGGGCGAGATGACGAGCAACGAGACGGTGCTGATCACGGCGGCGGCGGGAGGCACCGGCCAGTTCGTCGTGCAGCTCGCCAAGCTGGCAGGCAACCACGTGATCGGCACCACCAGCTCGGAGGCCAAGGCCGCGCACTTGAAGGCCCTTGGCTGCGACCGCGTGATCAACTACAACACGGAAGATGTGGACGCCGTGCTTAAGAAAGAGTACCCGAACGGCATCAACCTCGTGTTCGAGACGGTGGGTGGCGATCTGCTGCGTGCTGCGGTGAACAACATGGCCCCTAAGGGTCGTATCATTGCCTTCGGAGCCATTTCGGGCTATCAAGGAGCGAAGGACACGTTCCTGGTCAGCGAGTTGGTGCCCAAGCTGCTGTTCAAGTCGGCGTCGCTGAGGGGCTTCATCTCGGGCCACTACCGCGAGCACTTCCATCCGCACATGCAACGTCTGCTCCAGCTCATTGGGGAGAAGAAACTCGTGCCGGGAGTGGACCCCGTCCTGTTCGAGGGCTTGGAGAGCATCCCCGACGCCATCGACTACATGTACGCGCGCAAGAACCTGGGCAAGGTGGTCGTCAAGCTGAATTAAGCTGTCGGTAAGAGAAGAGGGTGAGGTAGGTGTGGTCTGCCAACGGAGCTAGGAGGCGTGGGGTCTCTCGCTTTTGAACTCAATTTGAAGCGGATTCTTTTAGTTGGATATCATATCGTGTGGGAAATTGTGCAGTGCGGCTGTCGTGCTTGAGCACGGCAGCTATTCGAAGCAGACAGATGGTGCTGAGGTGGTGGCTGGCTCAGCAGTCGGTCGTCTGGACTGTGGGGAATTGGCTGTTCGAATCATACGGTCAGGCTGGGATTAACGTCGCCATCTGGAACATGAATGCCTCCAACACCAGGTCCTCGAACAGCGAGTTCCCCACGTCAGGTACACTGTCGAGAGCTCTATCATCGTGTGACTGAGGCTCAGCCACAGCCAGCTGGAGAACTACATGTATCCCGACTGGAAATGATGGATGTCTGACGCACTCACCTAATCTTTTCGAGGAATTTTCAGTCAACACCAATGCGCTCACTCGATCTGGGGCGCTTGAAGCCCATGCTGCGCGTTATTTCTCAACTTCCCGGCCTCTGCAACGGACTTCCCACTTCTCCAACCTCCCGCTTTGACAGTATGGCCTTCGGACGATCCGTTCGCTGCCTCTGTGCTGCTTCAGCACTCGTTCTCGCTCTGCTCTGGTCTCCCGCCGATGCGTGGTTGCCCCCCATCGTGGCCAAAGGCAACAAGTTCTTCGCCTCCGATTCGGGTGCCGAGTTCCGAGTGAAAGGCATGGCCTACTACCCCCGCCCGAACTCCGGCGAGCTCTCGACCGTGGACAACTACGACTGGGCTGCGGACGACCACGAAGACATCTGGAAACCGCACTTGAAGGTATTGGCCGACCTTGGAGTCAACACACTGCGCCTGTACTCGGTAGACCCCAGCAAGAGCCACGACAAGTTCATGTGCGCCTGCTCCGAGGCTGGGATCTACGTGCTGATTGGCATGGCGGCGCCGTAAGTACTGCTGCTACTGCATGGAGGGACTTGGCCGTCGAGGTATTAACTGGTTTACTATTGATGCAGATGCGAGAACTGCTCGATCCTGGATGTGCTGCCGCCCAAATGCTATCCGGACGAGATGTTCACGCGGGCGCAGATGGTGTACAACGCCTTCGCTATCTACGACAACACCCTCGTACGTTGGTAGCACTCGCTTACGACCGCTGAACGCTATGCTAACGCATTTGTTACTCCAGGGTTTCAGCGTCGGCAATGAGAACAACCTGCAGCGTTCAAAACAGGCGGGGGGAACGGAGACGGCGCCGTGTGTGAAGGCGCTGCTTCGTGACACTCGCAACTACGCTGCGTCCTGCTCCTCGAGTCTGCGACAGGTGCCCATTGGCCTCGATAACGCCGACATCGAGCCACGCTCCATGTTCCTGTCGTATTATGACTGCAGCGTGGACGACAACGAGTTCACGCGTGCCGAGTGGCTGGGCTACAACCAGTACGTCGAGTGCGACCCAGCCACCCATACCGAGTACAAGCAGTCCACTGGCCTCCAGATGCTCATGAAGGAGTACGCCACTGCGCAGTACCCGAGACCGCTCATGTTCGGCGAGTTCGGCTGCAATCTCGGCAAGAACACGATCGACGGCTACGAGAACCAACGCTCCTTCTACGACGTAAGTGCCCAATCCCAACGCCCTCTCTTGCCAGTTGTTGGGAGCTCATTACTTTGTTTGCAACAGGCAAAATGGATGAACGAGGAGAAGGAGATGACGGACGAGATCGTGGGCGGCAACGTGTTCGAATTCGTCACGGAGCTCCACAACACCGTCGCCAAAAGTGCGTGAATTGGTCGAGTTGCTGCTCTTGCTTGCGCTTTCGGTGATCTCTGACTGGCTGACTGGCTGTTCTTGATAATCAGAGGCGACCAAGGCAGCGGATACAGGCCGCTATGGCGTCGGGTACTTCACTCCGGACAACTGTGACCACGACAAGGTGCCCTGCGAATTCAACAAGTACCCGGAGTACGACAACCTCAAGAAGGCGTACAGCTCCCAGACCTCGTCGAGCGTGACCTTCGACTCGTTCTCACCCGAACGGACCGCCATTCTTGAGTGTCCGAAGAATGTGACGGCCGACCTCCCATCCATGCCTAAGGGTGAGTGCCTTGCTGTTTTTGTGAGCCGTGCTCGGATCACTGAGCCTCAATCTTACCGCGTGTTTGGTTCGATGCTCTGCAGTCAAAACAATGGCGTGTGCGTCTTCCCAGCCGACATGTGGAGGCGCGACGTCCAACCAAGTGACGAGTACCTCGACCAACGTGGCGCTCGGTGACAAGAAGTCGCCGTCCAACGACGCCACCGAGGCACAGCAGGCTGTCGGCAGCTCGTCGACCGCCAGCACGGTCGGCTCCAACCTGGTGGCGCTGAGTTCGGTGGCCGTAGCAGTCTTCGTTGCAGCAGTAGCATAAGGAGTCGATGTACCCTTGCCGTCCAATACGATTCCCTGGTTGTCAGTCTATCAATGGAAACCACCAATCGTTTCACCATGAGCATTTGAGCGGCAAAACCGGATGCGTTGCGATCTTATACATGCATTTGGCTGGAGCTGGCGGGTGCGAGGCTGGGATCTAGGCGCCCAGCGTCTCCAAGACGCTCTTGCCTTGCGGCGGGTACAGCTTGGAGATGACCACCTGGCGGTACAGCACGTTGGCCTGCTCGCGCGCGAAGGCCAGCGCCTTCTCCTGCTCGGCGCTGCCTGCAGTCAGCGTCTTGTTCTTGTGGAAATCCGCCTTCACGCGACGCATGGCGTAGCTGCGGACGTTGTAGCCCTTCGTAACACAAGAGCCGCGTCAAAGAAGGTCAGGCAGAGCGTTCCAGGGGGCTGTCGAGCCCCGCAAATGCTGCAAAAGAGAGCGCGGAGGCAGGAGAAGGCGCGCCGTACCTCGAACTTGGACGCGTTGCGCAGCATCTCGCGGTACAGACGCAGCACGGACGTGGACGACGACATGGCAGCTTCTTCGAAGAGCTTCTGGCCACAGACGAGGGTTTAACAGTGAGAGCGTTCGCTCCGCCACTCTGTGGACACGAAGGAATGATGGTAGGGGATGTCAGTGATTGTGCCCCCGAATTGTGACAGCCTTTTGCAATTCAGGCGTGAATTGATCCCATTGATGAACAAATGATAACGTAAGTGACTAGTTTAAATGCGTACCAATCGGTAACTACGAATTACCTAAACTTCCCGCCAAAAAATTAAAAGCTGCGTTGCCCATTTCCCAATATGCCGCAGTCCTCCACTCACGCCTTGCGTCATGGATCCCTCCCTAACGATCTGCTGACGTCCATCCTCAGTTTCCTCACGGGCTTCGACGCCTTCGCGCTCTCGCACACGAGCTCTCAGTGGCTGCGCAATCTCTCCAACGGAGAGTTATGGCAGAAACGGCTGCAGGGCGAGAGTACTGAAGCCCAGGAGCACCAGACAGCGTCATACAAGCAACGCTACATGCAAACACGCTCATCGCTTTTTGGCGAGCTGTGCAATGCGAGATTCGGAGGTCCGTACGCTTTCCTGGAGCGTATTTCCGACGTGGAGACTGGCCTGTACGGACTGGGCGGACTGCATCCAGACAGCTTCAGCTTCGACGTGTGGTTCTCCCTCCTGCCCACTACCGACTGTGTGAACAAGTGGGTTGGTGGAGTTCTCTACGGACTGCAGTGTGGAGGCAAAGGAAGCGGTCGGTATCTTCACGTCCACCAGCAGTTTGTGGAGGTGGACTCGAGCTGTAATCTCTACTGCTCGGTGCTGGATGCGAAGAACGTGGTGGCGAGTGACTTGGCATTCAACCGCTGGTACCATCTCGCGCTGACATACGATTACGACCTCAAGCAGCAAGATGTGTATGTGGACGGCGAGAACGTTTGGTCGGAGACTGGTAGGCTGAACCACGATTGGAGCCAGCTCTTGAGGGAGCAAGTCGGCACGGGCTGGGTCACAGATAGTAACGACTACCATTCGCGACGGGGCTACTCGCACTGGTACGATTTCCAAGGGGTGATCGATGACTTCCGTGTCTGGCGGGGAGTGCTCTCTTCCTCCGACGTCGGTGAGCTTGCGCGAGGTGGAAGTCTATCGCACCAGAGGTTGCAAGCAGCCATGAGGCCTCCTGGGAGCAATACTGCAGTGCATCTGAGGGACGTGAAGTCTGTGCGGTGCACTCGACCAGCGGAAGGCAAAGGCTTGCAGATGCCGAAGCTTTGATTGGCGTTGTAGCATGGTTGCGTCAAGATATCGTTAATTGCTATTTCACTCTATGCAACAATATCATATCGTTACCGACCGCTGCATCGCAACTCAACAATCTGGGATCTGGTTCTTCTGGAGGATGACTCCACGTGCTGGCGGTGCCGCTAGGAAGCTCCTTGCGCTGGTCAAGGCGTCCGGACTGCACGATGCTCCGCTCGTCCTGGAGCGTCTGGAGAGGGAGCACGGCGTCACGACGAAGGACGAGCTGGTTGAAGTCCTTAGGGACCACAAGCGAGCCAACAAGATCCCAACGTCCTGGCTTCAAAGTCTACGCACCCAGTTGGGGGAGACTGAAGCTCCAGATGCCGGGATAATGGCAGCTCCTTTGAATACAATCTCACGCCACGTGTCTATTGAGGAGATTGGGGGGACAGTGCTGTCGAAATGGAAACCGAATGGAGACGAAGACGGTCCGGAACTCGTGGTGATGCAAGGAGATCTGACGGCTTGTAAGACCGATGCGATTGTGAACGCGGCTAACAGCAGACTGATGCACGGTGGAGGACTCGCCGGTGCAATTGTTCGCAAAGGGGGAGCAGACATCCAAGCAGAGAGCTCAGCGTGGATCAAGCGCCATGGGAAATTGCCTGTTGGCGCCGCCATGTCGACGGCAGCAGGGGAGCTTCCGTGCAAGTATGTGGTCCATACAGTTGGTCCGAACGTCTCCCACCTCCCGTCGCCGACGTCTGAGCATACGGAAGAGCTTCGCAAAGCGGTGTGGAACGCGCTGTTGGAAGCAGAACGACTGGAAGTGACGTCGATCGCGATCCCTGGTATCTCCACTGGAATTTTCGGCTATCCACGGGATCAAGGAGCTCAAGAGATTGTGCGGGAGTGCGTGCGTTTTATTGATGAGCGTTCGTCAACGTGTCTCCGGCTGATTGTTCTGATGAATATTGATGATCCGACGGTCTCGAGCTTTGTGAGGGCGCTGCAAGATGTGAAAGAGCGCGGAGAAATGACCACGGCACGCTCGACCGAACAGACCACGCAACCTGAAGAAGAGATCACAGCGCCTATCATCAATCAGCTGTCATCGATCAAGATCCGCGAGTAAGAGGGAACTGGAGTGGTGAGTTCGAGGTCGTCGCCTCAGATTTCAGCGTGGTGCTTGTCCAAGATGTCCTCGTTGACAATGCCCTCCGCGCAAAGATCTGTCGTTGGGATAAAGGAGGTCGTACTTAGTGAGAAGCATACAGACGTGCGTTCAACGAGGGTTTCTGCGAGCTCGGGTAGTTGAATTTGTATCGCTTCGTCCCTGTGTCACAGGAGTATTGGTAGCTGAAGTCGTTGCCTAGCCACGCATGGGCCGTCCAACAAACTACGTAGGTGGCGAGTGACACGTCATCATCAGCGTGCAGTGTCGTTCTGCTGGACGGCTACATCGTACGGGTCGGGCGTTTACCCACGGCGCACTTCCGTCTTCGGCGCGATCCAATGTGGCCAGCAAATCGTCAGCTTGCCGTGGATTTCCGCCGTGGGCAAGAGCAACGATGGCTTCAGCCGCTAGCATGCCATGCCAAACGCGGAAGTGGTCGATGAGGCCGTGGAACGTATACCAGCCGAAGGGATCACGCCTTGGGAAGTCGTCGTGTGCCGCTAGATACCCCGTCCCCACTTGCTGGTACATGAAGTGATGCCAGTCTCGATGCAGCGTACCTTCCTTGGCCCAAACGTTCACACCGTCAACATACACCACTTGGCTCTGACGGTCGCCGTCGTATGTGAGTGCGAGATGATACCACCGGTTTACTATCAAGTCGGATGCCACAATCTTCGTGTCGTCAAGTGCAGAGCAGTAGAGATTGCACTTGGAGTCCACGATCGCGAACTGCTGATAGTAATACGGAGAGTGCCCACTTGCAGGTTTATCAGACTGCTGGCCGTAAATGACGCCACCGACCAGCTGCCCGGTTGAGCTAGGTAGTAGACAGAACGACGTATCGAAGCTGAAGGAGCGCTGGTGGTGCCATGTGCAAAGGTCAAAGGCGTGGCTTAGTCCAGTCGTAGGCGAGGGAAAGCACTGCAGCCACGCGAATTCGCGACTGGATGGGTCATCCCCTTGCCACTGAGGCCTGAGGATCGTGCCCCCGAACAGCAGCGACTGGGTCTGCACGTAACGTTGCTTCCACGATTGACGATGTTGACCCTGTTCCTCGCCTTTGACGGATCTTGGAGGCGCTTTGAGGAGTCGTTTCTGCCAGAACGAGCTGTCGGAGAGATGCTCCAGCCACCAGGAGCTTGTGTGCGAGAGGGAGAAGGCATCGAAGCCCGACAGGAAGCTGCAGATCGCCTCGAGGGCCTCGGCGGGCAGCAGATGGAGCAGCATGATCGAGGCGTGAGCCCTCCAAAATTAATGACACAACGATCGAACAGATTAGCGGGCCGGATGCCGTTATCCGGATAACTATACGTGCAGAAGGTTACATCCGGTAAGTTACACGTACCCTTCATGTACCCCTCCTGTTCCCCCATCGGTTCCGACACTTCACTTGCGCTTTTGCCTCGTTGGGTAGAAACGAAAGCGGAAGGAGGGAAGAGTGTGGCGTGTGTTGCTCGCACTCCCGACGTCATATCCGCCTTTCCGAGGACGCTCTGACGGCGCCGCCGCATCCACACACAAGCCGAGATCCTTTGCCATCGTTTCGTACCGTTCTCATCCTGATCAGCGCTGTATTGAGGTCACTAGAGCGTGCGAAAGCTCGGGGTTACGCTTCCGTCTGTCAAGATGATGCGCGACTTCGAGTACCTGCAGCAGCGCGCGGCGCTCAAGGTGGATGTGATGCGCAAGCGCGTAGAAGGCGTGGCGGAGGTGGTGCTGGCGCCCAGAGCGGCGGTGCTGCGTGTCATTCGCCTGCACGCTCGACAGCTCCGCGTTCGCGCCGTTCATGTGGCTGGCGTCGCCGCAACCTTCGAGCAATTGGACTTCCTGGGCGAAGTAGTGGACGAGAGTTACCGGGATTTGGCCACCTTCGACCTCTTCTATCGTGGAGCCATCGTGGCTTCCAAGGAGGGTGAATTTATCATCCAGATCCCACGAGAAGTGCAGTTTCAGGAGGACGACGAAGACGAAGACGACGATGAAGAGGAGGAAAAGCAACAGGAGAAGGCGGTCAAGGACGATGCTCAAGAAGAAACGGAGCTACCGAGTGAACAGCGACTCGTACTGGACGCTTGGGACGTAGACAAACTCCCCAAGAGCTCCACGGGCTTCAAGCCGTTCGTGGTTCGAGTCGAGTACGAGATCGAAGACCCGACGGGCGGCCTGCGCTTCATGCTTCCCGACGAACAGTGCCAGCCCAAGCGCTCGCCTCACATGTACACTTATTGTGGCCCGTTCGGCGGGTTGTGCGACGGCGCACGGACTTGGATGCCCTGTCGAGATACACTGCGTGATATTTGCCCGTTCCGTCTGGAGCTCACGGTCCCAGACTGGTGTGTGGCTGTATGCAGCGGCCAGATGGTGCAGCAAGTGCTGAACCCGGAGAGTGACGCAGATGGCGTCCAATGGCGTACGTTCCGCTACGTCGTGAACGCCAAGACCAACTGTTCGTCCGTGGGCTTCGCAGTGGGTCCTTTTCGCCTGTATGTGCCGCCTGAAATGCCGCGGATGACCCACTTCGCACTGCCCGAATGCTTTGAAGACTTGGTGCATTGCACGTCGCGACTTGCCTCGACTATGACGTACTTTGAACGTGCATTGGGTGCCACATACCCGTTCAAAACGTACCAGCAAGTGTTTGTAGAGGACCCAGCTGAAGAGGTACAAGCCATCGCTGGCGGTGCCATCATGGATCAGAATCTGCTTCACGGACCTCGTATCATTGATCGTGAGCTGCCGTCACACCTGGCTCAAGTGAAGGGACTCGTGGGCAGCTGGATCGGCGGCGCTGTGGGTATCCAGTCGACCAAGCACGCCTGGGTTCTCATTGGGATCATTGGGCATCTGGTCAACACGTACGTTCGCTCGGTCTATGGCGAGGAGGAGTATGGCTACCGCATTCAGCTGGCAATGGACGCATTGACCACTATGGAGCTCACAGCGGACCAGCAGTCGCCGGCGCTGGTTACCACCGAGGTAGATGTCTACGCTGAGTACGACCCGTCGTTGCTGCCTTTCCTGGAGGTCAAGGCGCCGCTTGTGCTGCATATGATCGAGCAACGAGTCGGTCCGAAGCATCTTAGTATTGCCATTCAGCGTGCCGTGGCAGGAGGCGGAGGAACCGGAGCTGCGAATGCTAATGGCGATGGAGCAGCCACGGCCAATGGTGAAGGGGCTGGAGGCAAAGACGAAGTAACAGGCAAGACGCAGTCACCAGATGACAAGAAGAAGAGTGGAGAGAGCGGGCGTGAGGGGGAAGAGGAGGCTGGCGAAGCAGGAGGCGAAGCTGCTACTGGGAAAGCCGCCAATGGCTCGACGACTGCCACAGTGTCAGAGCTATCGACGTCGTCGTTCCTCAAGACTGTGAAGACAATCGCCGGTGCTCCTGGTCAAGATCTCACGAAAGCCTTCTTAACCTCGTGGATTGTCGAGCCTGGCATGCCGTTCTTCACTGTCGGCTACTGGTACAATCGCAAGCAGACACAAGCGGAGGTGGTGTTGCAGCAGGAGATCCCACCAGGTGGGAAGCTGTACACTGGTCCGATCACTATCACGATCGTGGAGGACACGAGCGAGTACACGTATCAGAAGCGCATCGAGCACAAGCGACACAAATGGGATTTCCCGTGCCACTCGAAGGTTCGTAAGAAACGGCGAAAGCGTCAGGGTCTAGCCGATCCAGACGACTCGGTCTCAGTCGGCGGGCCGGGCATGGGACTCAACGACACGCCAGTGTTCTGGGTCAAGGTAGACACGGGCTGGGCGTGGCTCCGTCACGTCGTGATGCACCAGCCAGACTTCAATTGGATGGAGCAGTTGCTGTCCGACAAGAAGGTCGGGTCTCGAGTGCATGCGGCTCGAGCATTGGCGCTCTTCCACCACCCACATGAGAAGCCCAACGTCATGTCGTGTCGAGTGCTCACGGAGTGCATGAGTGGCCTCACCACCCACTCGAGGCGTCTGCGAGCGGAGGCCTCGCAGTCGCTGGGGATCTGGCAATCCATCCACGCGCCGCTCACCAACGCCAACACGCAACTCCCGATCTGGAAGGCCATGCACAACCTCTTCCGGATCTTCAAAGAGCATTTCTTCGACCGCACTACGGACATGCCACTGCCGAACTACTTCGTGCCTTCAGGCGGTAAAGTAATTCTCGAAGCGCTGGGTGCTCAACAGGCCTCAATCTCCAGCAAACAGATTCAAGTCCAGGACTATGCGGCAGGCGAATATGAGATCAAGAAGAGCATCCCGAAGGCCTTGGCGATGATCCGGGCGCAGAACGGCAAGTCCCCCGTGGAGATCGAGAGTTTCCTGCTGCAATTGCTCACTGAGAACGACAACTCGAAGAATTACGTGGAGATGGGCGATCAGTCCCAAGTGGCGGACGACTGCTTCTACATCGGCACCCTCGTGCTGGCTCTGTCGTCGTTGAGTGTGGATCGGCCGACGCGTTCTGGTGAGGGAGACGCGCTCGTGGTGCGCGAGATCCTGCGGTACCTTCACTACGACCAAGTGCAGGCCAGCTACCACAAGACCATCACGGTCTGCTGTCTCGAAGCGCTGTGCAATCTGGTGCTGGCTGGTCGTTGCGACGAGAAACTCGTGAGCTTCCACGCGTTCGCATCTCCCAAACACCCCAACATCGTTCGCAAAGCGGCGATTGAAAGCATCATCCGTCTGTACTTCGCCGAGGACCCGAACGGACCCAGCGCTCATACTGGAGACGGGTCGTCGTCCTCAATGGGGTTGAGCTACTCGGTGGGCACCAGTACCCGGCGAGATACGAGCAGACCAACCAGCAGGAGTGCCAGCCTGACATCCATCCCGTTGGCCAATATCTACGGCCCGACAGCGGCGTTGATGTGGGTGTGCGAGCTGTTGAAGACGGAGGAGTCGCCGGGCATCCGCTTCCTCAGCGTTCAAGTGTGTCTCAACTGCTTGCGTGGTTTCCCACCGGGCGTTGCGACCGAGGTGTTGGCCACCTGGGACCATAGCTACACGCTGGCAGTCATGGCATACATCGAGATGAAGGAGCCGACCTCGTTTGTGCTCAAGAGCCCGGAGAAGGACAAGGTGAGTGCGCTGTTCACGCGTCCCAATCTCAGCAAGCTTCGCGACGACAGTAGCTCGGCCAAGAGGATCGCGGAGGAGCTCTGGACGCTCATGAACACCAGCACAGCCATGGAGCAGCGACTGCGTGTGGCGCTCATGGTGCTGTACCGCAAGATCTGGGGCGAGACCACGCCTATCGCCGTGGCTCACACTGTTCAGGACAAGCCAGCGAACTGGGCCGGCGGCTACGAGAGCCTCCGTCTCATGATGGAGGAGAGCAAGAACCGATTGATGATGAACGGCGCGGGACGCAGCAGCAGCGGGTCAGTCAACGGCGACCCGGACGCGGGCAGGAAACGGGGCGGTGACGACGATCGGAAGCGCGGCTACCCGAGCACGTCGACGTCGGGAGGCACCAGCTCTGCTGACGCGGCGATGGAGCAGTTTCGAGGCAAGAAGTTCAAGTTCAAGATGGGGGACACGACCTTCCGGTCGCACAAGATCTGAGCACGGGGAAATGGCTGCATTTCGGTGGTCGGAAGACGATATGGAGGGAATTCCGGGCGATATGGGCGACATCGTTTGCCGTGCCGGTATGGAGAGAGGTCTAATTCCTCGGATGTGTTTCGAAATAGCGAGCGTTTTAGCGGCAGCATGTCGGTTTTGGTCGAGTTGCTTTAACTTGTTGCAGTGCTCGAGAGTTGAAGTGCCTGGGCTTACGCGTCGTTGATTGGCTGGAAATATGCGATTTGATTAGCTGAACATTCGAAAACGCAGCCATATCAAATTTGAGAGTATATGTCCCGTCGCTCGCCACCTGCATCGCTAAAACAACGGATGCGGGAGAGTAATCTTCGCCTCTCCGCCAGTCGTTCCTTTGAGCCGGTTCAAGGCAACAGTGGCCGGCCAGCTGTTCGAGGGATGCAGATTTGCAAGGTAATTTTCGCACACACATCCAGAGGAAGTGAAGCGAAGGTTCGAGAGAAGCGGCATCCTCTTTCTCTGTCAGATAAGGCGCGGGCACTGTTGCATGCATTCACCAGAGTACCGGTATCATACCGTATCATTTGCATACTGAGCGAGCGACTTGAAGTGGGCCGGTCGGTATCCATCCATACCTGCACATTTTGGCGTCCCCTTCCGCTTTCGTTATTTGCACCCAAGCAAAACACCTAAAGGCCACTTGAACTCGCAAGTACCGTTCACGAGACTGGTGTCGCATCGCGGAGGCTGGATGCTGACCCATTCCTCCAGCCAACCAGTTGAGAGCAGGACCACCAAGCAAAAGCAAACACGGCCAACATGCACGCACACATCTCCCCGGCCTGAGATTTTCTGGGTTCACTCGCATCTCCCTGGCCTTTTAGCCGCTAAAATGTCCCTCGCTAAAACGGAGCTCTCCCATCACTTCGAATACTGGCCTCTACGTCCATAACGAAACCAAATCACGGAAAAAAGCCGCGACCTGATCAGGTTATCTTTCCGTTGCAACGAAATTTAATGTGGTGCACCTCATTCCAGGCCGTCGGTTCCCCCCCACCCGCCCGCGCCAGTATATCTCAGCCCGCTGCCTTCGTGAAGCTCTCGCGCGTCGTGTGCAGTGCGCGACGTTGACGGCCTCGCTGCGCGCCCCACCGGCACCCTCGCGACTTGTCGACGCGTCCATCGCGTGCGCTCGCGTTTCAGCTTTCGATCCAGCCGTCTGTTGCGCTCTCGCGCGCTCTAGATCGGCAGGTACGGCATCGTGAACAAAGGCAACATTCCTTCAAACACGGTGGTGATGGCGGGACCGCCTCTGCTCCTCGAGCCATCCGCGCTACGTCGCTACCTGCGGCACCAGCCGGTCGACGAGCTGTGTGACGATCTGATGCCCGCGCTGCTGTCGGCGCTGCGGCGTCTCCCGTCTCCGGGTGGTGACGAAGCAAACGCGGTGCCTCTTGAAGCCGTCGGTTCGTACTTAGACGCGATCTTACTGGCCCACGCAGACCGCCTGATGCCCCGCGAGGACGCAGAAGACGTCGCCATGTCTCTCCAGAGCGGATCTGAACCTGTGGCCGTGACTCGCGAGGCGTTTCTGGCTCAATTCAAGCCGAAAAGCTCGACGCAAGTGCTCTGCGGGTACCTCTTCCAACGGAACGACATTGTGTTCAACTGCAAGACGTGCCAATCCGACGAGACCTGCGTGCTGTGTCTCAAATGCTTCCAGAACGGCGACCACGAAGGCCACGACGTGTTTTTCCATCGCACAAGTCCGGGCGGCGTCTGTGACTGCGGAGACAGCGAAGCGTGGGCGCCCGAAGGTTTCTGCGTCTTCCACGGTCGACGCGACGGCGTCAGTGGCTCAAACGACAGCAGTGCGACTAGTGAAAGCACTGGCGCGTTGCCTGCGGAGATCGTGAGGGTGGCGGACGCGCTGTTCGAAGCCATCGTGGCCTTCTTCGTGGAAATGGCCAAACGGTCCATGCAGGTCTTTGATGCGGATAATGTGGCGGCTCAAGGGCGTCAGCTCTTGCTGCAACTGCAGCAGCGTGGGGCTGACAGTGAAGAGATCCAGCTGAGCGAGCGGCGCTTCCACGTGCGGATCTGCAACGATGACGTGCATTCTGACGAAGATTTGATCCGTTCTTTGACTCAGAAACGGATCTCACGAGCGGAAGACTTGGTGCGTGCTATTGACTCGAATGGCGCGGAGATTGTGGCGCAAAATGTGACTCTCCGGGAGGCTCTGACACTCATGCAGGCCCTGAAAAGTGAAGGCTGGCATGTTTGTGTGGTAGAAGACCAGCATGTGCATGATGAAGATGTGTTGCTGCGTGTGACGCAATGGGTGAAGGCCATCTGCTCGCTCTCCAAGCCGTTGCACGTGCTTTTCTGTGAGAAATTGTTCGCTACGACCACCGAACAGAGCAAAGAGCCCATCCAAGTCATGTTTCTATCGGACCCGTACTTCCGGAAGGATATTGTGCAGGAATTGTATGAGTTGTATCTCAAGCTGCAAGGCGACAAGGACCCGAAGCTGCAGTTCTCCATCGTGTTCCTCAAGGTTTACAACCGCATGATGCTCCAGTACTTCTGCGGCGTGGGCACGAAGGAGGAATCGCTGTTCCAATACGGCGTCCAGATCCTCACAACCCCGTCAATTGTGCACTACCTAGCAGGTCTGGGACTGCTGGATATGCTGCTGGACACGATCAACACGGCGCTGGAGATGGCTCGGGCTCCGAGTCCGCCGCCACATCAGCATCAGGGCGACTTCCACTCGTTGGATTGCGATCACCCGCTGCTCAAGTTCAAGCGCTACCACTTTGTGATCGAGAACTTCGGCTATGTATTGGGGATCCCCGCCATGTCCAGCGATTTGTTGCTGCGCCCAGAGCTGCTGCAGAAGTGGCTGAACGCGTTGGCGGAGATCCAAGGACTAGATCCTCAAGTTCGCATCCAAGATGGTCGAGCCCATGTGACGTACGAGACGCAGTCGTGGGTCACGGCCTTCGCTTTCCATGCAAACGTGAGCAAGATCCTCACGTTCATCTCCAAAGGACTGCGTTACCACGAAGCTGCGAACCCGGAGAGCCGGAGTCACGACCGCGAACGGATGGTGTTCAACGTCCTCGAGGGCTTCTGGGAGCAACTGGATCGCGCAGATATGACCACGACTCGGCTTCAGCTGTACCCGCCGCCTTGTGGCTGGCTTATGGGCGCACCACGTACCGAGAAGATCGTGAAATTTGACGTGTCAACCCAGCCCGTGTCTTTCCATAACCCGCTGCATGGTTTGCTGGGTAGTTTCCTCATCGAGAGTCTCTACTACGGCCCACCGCCAGCTGCTGGCAGCTCTACGCCGTGGATTAGTGACTGGAGCGCTCTCATTGAGCGGTCAATGACCAAGGTACTCCAGCCCAAGAGTGAGGACGAAGGTGACGACCTCCGGCAACACAAGAAGACGATGCTGATCTACGGGATGATGGAGTACCCGCTGCGGTCATTGGTGTTGTGCGCACAGATCGGCTGCGGTCTCTGGATACGCAACGGCCAGAACATGCAGCGACAAATGCTCAATTACACCAGTCCGCCTTGGTGCAGTGAGCTGCGAGATCTGGACTTATTCCTGGTACAGGTGAGTGCTACGATCGTGGGTTTCCCCAAGTTCCTTACCATTTTCTTCGACCGCTTTGGACTCTCAGAGTGGCTGCTGACCTGGACCAACTGCCGCAACGCCAGCAGTCAGAGCTCGGGCGCGTCAGCACGTGAGGCTCACGGCAATGACTCAAGCAACGCGGACGACGAGAAGTTCGTGGGGGTGCTGGAGGCCGCGCTGCTGCAGCTCATCTGGATCGTCACGGAGCTCACGCCGCCGCTCCAGGCCATTGAAGAGAGGGACACGGTACTGCGTCGCGAGATCGTACATCGTCTGAGTCAGCATCCCTGTCGGCTGTCGGAGCTGCTGGACCAGACGACGTTCGTGGTGTCCACGCCATTCGGCGGGATCTCCGCGCGTCAGGAGAAGCAGCACCTCTCTCGCCTGGAGCGGATTCTGGACGAGGTAGCAGACGAACAGGTCAAGCGCTCGGCGTTGATGGCTCCGCTGCAGCCTTCAGGCGGCGGAGCTGGCGAGGATGACGACGAGAACAGCGGCGACGGAGCCATGGAACCCACCAAGTACATCCTGAAGAAGGAGTTCTTCAACGAGTACGACCCTTCTTTCTACCACCTGAGTCGCTCCAGTCACGAGAAGGCGCAGTTCGCTCGTCAGGAAGCGCTGTTCAAGACGTGGAAGGTGGAGGACGCGCCGATTCCGTTGGTAGCGCAAGTCCCGCCGCCGCATCTGTCGCTAGGTACGGTCCGCTTCCTAGTATTGGAGAAAGGGTTGCTGGGGATCTTGCGCCTTGCGTTGGAAGATGCCAATTGCTCGGAAGAAGGAGCCTGCGACGGACAGAACGGTACTCCCTGCGCCAAGAAGACCAATGTGATGGTGGTGGTACGTACGACCCATCTCATCAATCTGGCGGTGCTGGTACTGAAGCGAGGCGCGGGTGGGTCGCCTCTGCTGCCACGAGATGAAGTGCTTTTACCTGAGGCCAAGCGACGTCAAGCGTTGGCGCTAATGCGGAGTGGACCTGAGGCATTTGAAGAGAGCGACACGACGACTCGAGGCAAGAAGCGTGTGAAGCGACAGCCATTGGCTCATGACGGAGACGGGGACGTGCATATGAGCAGTGATAGCGATCAAGGCGACATGGGCGAAGTGAAGGAGTTGAGTATCGTGGCGCTGCTGGTCGTTCTCGCGAAGGATCAAGTGCAGCACGACTTTGAGACGTCCAAGTCGACAATCTCGGCCATCTACTGGATCCTGCGAGAGCTCGCGGCGCTTGACCGTGTCATTTACGCGTATGTGGAGCTCAAAGTCTGGAGTGGGATGAAGAAACACGAAGAGTTGGTGGCGGAGAACGGGCTGTCCAAGGCACAACTCAAGAAGCTGCATCAACAACGCGCGATCGAAGCCATGATGGCTCGGCAACGGGCCTTTGCGCAGTCCAGCAACTTCGCGGAGATGGACGAGGAGGATGAGGACGAGGAGGACGTCGGTGGACCAGGCGGGAAGTTCGATATGACCGGCTACGACGACGCCGCGCACGACCAACCAGCTCACCTGATCGTGTATCGACCGCCTCCGCCGCCAGACTGTATCATCTGCTCGCAGAAGGAGAAGGATGAGCCGGTGATGTACATTGGGCACGCCCAGATGAGTCAGGTGAATGCTCACGCCCTCCAGGACCTCCCAGCCGATGCGGAGCCTCCGTCTTCAAGCTCCAGCAGCGCTACGGGTACGTCCACCAGCAGCAGCGACTCTTCCATGACGGGGGCGACGCTGTTCCCCCCGCAGATCTACCTGTCGCTGTGTGGCCATGCTGTTCACTTGCACTGTTGGCAGAAGTACTTTGAGTCGGTGAAGGCGCAGTCGCAGTTCAACTTGGAGCACGGCCAGACCAACATCGCCTTCGACGCGCACTTCGGGGAGTTCCTGTGTCCGCTGTGTCAAGCGCTGAGCTCCATGCTCGTGCCGTATCTGCCCATTTGTCCAGCGCTGTCGCTCGCAGATCAGCAGCGGGATCGAGAGGCCATGGAGCGCGTGTTCCAGGCCAAGCAAGACACGTCCAGCATCCTGTCGTGGCTCTCGGAGGGACTCCCTAGTCGATTGGAGGCGCTGGGGTCTCAGGACGAGAGCATGAGCGACGAAGAAGACGAAGAAGACTACGAAGAGGACGAAGGAAGCGAGGAGGAAGACGAGAGTGTGCGGCAAAGACGGGAGGACGACATTCGCGCCATGAGCCAGTTCGCTGTGTCCTTCCTAGAGACCATGCTGCGCTTCCAGCCGGAGATGACGCACGTGGCGACGGCCATGACTGCTCTCAAGAAAGGGTTCTTCTCAACGGGGCCTCAGCTCACGCACTTGATCTGGTCGTCCGTGGCTTCTACGATCACCAGCACGCAGCTCAGCGGCATCTCCTCGGCCATCTACTCTCTAGAGACGTTCGGATCGGCATCCAGGAACGGACGACGAGGCGGCAGCGGGAGAGCCAACGCTTCATCTCGAGCCACGAGTGGCCCATCGTCCTCATCGTCTAGCGCTGGAGGCCCGGCATCCACGGCAGCGTCGTCGTTCTCGTCGCTACGCATCACTTCGATCCTGAACCCGACCGCGCCCTGCTTGAAGACGCGTGTGGCCGTGTCGCTGCCCGAAGCGCTGGACTCGCAGCTGGATCAGTTCACGCCCAAGGACGACAGCAAACTCAACGTCGTGCTGCGGTCGTTGCGACGTGTGCCGCTGCTGTTCTCGAACCGACGACGTGGCTTCTACCGGACCATGTGCGTGCCTATCCTCCGGAATCTGCGCCTCGCGTTGTCGCCCGAGCAATGGGCTCGCACGCTGCCTCGAGGCGCTCCTCTGCAGCTGGGGCAGCCTGTGCTAGGCCAGGATCTCTTCTATCTATGCGTGGCGATCTGCAGCAGCATGCTCACGACCAAGGCGGAGATCCTGCTGACCATCCGCTCGCTGTGCGTGCTGCACATGGCGCAAGTCCTGGTTCAATTGGCTCAGCTCGAGGCAGAAGATGAAGAAGACTGCGTCGAGGAGGTTGGAGTAGTGGCGACTGAAGCCGAGGAGAAGGCGGAGACGACGGCGGGCAAGACGCAAGCGGAGGTGGAGGAGATGCAGCGCGAACTCGAGCGACTCATGGCTCGGTTGTCTCACGAAGCTGGCGTCGATCTGAGAACTCAGGGCGAGGAGAAGGAGGAGGAGGCTGGCGTTCGTCGTCGCCCACCGCCTCAAGGTCGGCAGCTTCAGCTGCTGTTTAAATCGGCGTGTCTGGCCTTCATGCGGCAAGTGACGCTGCTGTGTCGCGCGTTCTTCCGTGGCGAGCAGGATCCTGACGCGGCCTGGAGCGCCAACTTCGTCAGCTCCTTGCGCCTCAGCACCAACTACTACGACATGTGTCAGCAGCTAGGCTTGCCCACGATCAGCCAGCTCATGGCGGACGAAGCGCTGCTCGACTACCTCGCCCAGGCTGCTCGCGAGCTGAAGCTGCGTCCTACTTGCGCCGCGCTGTCCGCAGACTTGCAGCTCCGTTACAAGCAGCACGGCCACGCTGATCCGCTGGTCGAAGCGCTCGAGGAGCTGCTCGCCCTCGAGGACCAGGAGGACCAGGACCAGGACGACGAGGTCGCAGTCGAGCGCCGAGCGCTGATCGGTCGAAGCAACTTGCAGCAGATGCCGGCGCTGCCTTTCCGGATGGCGGTCGACCCCCAACAGCAGACGCTCCGCGGCCCGCTGTTCCACTTCGCCAACACCCGCTTGGTGAAGCTGGCAGCGTCCTACACCGACTTGCACTCGGAGGTCCTGGGCAAAAGCAAGTGCAAGCAGACGTGGAAGACCGTGGAGAACCCCGCCATCTGTCTGGTCTGCGAGCAGGTGCTCTGTGCTGGAACGGAGTGCTGTCGAAGACGCAGCGACGGCATGGGCGCCTGCACCCACCACGCCATCACGTGCGGCGGCGGCGTGGGGCTCTTCTTCCTCATGCGCTCGTCCTCCGTGCTGCTGGTCTTCGGGCCCCGCAGCTCGTACTTCGGCTCGCCGTATCTCGACATGTTTGGCGAAGAAGACATCAACGTCCGTCGCGGCCGCCCCCTGTATCTGAACGCCAAGCGCATGAAGGCGTTGCAGGCGCTGTACGCCAACCACCAGCTCGCCAACGAGGTCGCTCGCAACCGCCGCACCTCGGACCAGTACATCCGCAACAATTATTATTGAGCGCCAGCCAAGATGGAGACGGCGCGCAGGTGAGAGGCTGGGGACCGTGACTGCTGGCTGTACTGACCGCTCTTGCTCTTGATGCTACGTACACATAGATGTCCCAGTCCAAAGCTACGACGAATATACACACGGACTGATCCCTTGGACATGACACTGACTCGTCTCTAGCTGTAGACTTGGGCGCCCACTTGGTGCGGCCACGTGGACTGTACCAGCTCGGCGAACGGCGGACCTTGCAGGCGACTGGACCTGGCGGGCGTCGAGCTGGCGCGTCGCCTCCGCCCGTCGCTGCTGTCTCCACTGATCGTCCGGGCCGACTGCGTCGTCTCCGCGGCTTCACCGAGCAAGTCGCGACGCAGCGAGTACCCTGGCGCGGCCACAAAGTCGCCGCTGCCTCGGAACAGCAGCTGGACCTGCAGTTCCGAGAGCTCCAGTCGCTGCCACACCCTCAAGTCGAAGACGAGGCCGCTGAAGCCGAACCAGCCCGAGAACTGCGGCTCCGGCTTGCCTGGCGTCAAGCCGCTGATGCAGCCGGAGCCCACGTTCACATGTCGCAGTCGCGACCAGTCCGCGAGCAGTCCGCCGGAGCCGGCGAACCGCTGCTCACCATCCAGGTACACGGTCAGCACTTGCTCGGACTGGTCGGAGACTCTGCTGGTGGAGCTGAAGGTCTCGCGATCGGCAGCAGTCGCGCCCCCGTACGCGACGACCAGATGATACCAGTGATTAGGCAGCAGCTCCCTGGCCACGCAGATGGGCGCCGACCGGTTCAGGAAGCAGCACCAGAGGTTGCCCATGGGGTCCACGTTCAGCAGCTGCTGGTGGATGTACGGCCAGCCGCTGGCGTCGCTCGTCTCCTGGAAGGGCAGGTCTTGAGCGCCCAGCAAGATGCCGCCGAGCACCGTGTCCCCCAGCTCGGCCAGCGAGAACCAGAGCTCGAGGGAGAAGACGTCGGAGCTGTTGGGCGTCAGCAAGTGAGCCAGAGATCCCGGCAAGGGCAGCGCCGAGCCGCGATCCCGCCAACGCGGGTCCATCCGGAGGCCTCGGAAGCGGAAGCTGTCGGTGAGAAGCTGCGGGTCGCGCTCGAACGTCAGCTGCAATGGCCGCGGCGTGCTCTGCACGAAGGCGCCGATCTGCAGGCGGTCCAAGCCGCGCACGCTCTGGCCGTTCACCGCCACGATCACGTCGCCTCGAGCCACGTGTCCGGAGGCTTCGATCTCGCCGGCTGCGCCTGATTCCGAGCGTAAGAACTTGCTGACGACCACGCGATTGCCGATGGCGTTGATCTTGACGCCCAGCCACTTCTGGCGGAGCTCCACGACGGCCGTAGCTACCTCCGACGTCTCCGAAAACGGCCGTTGCAACCTCACAGTCGTCGAGCTGCCGGTCGTGCCGCTACGTCGTCGACTGCCATCGTCACTGGCCGCCGTCGTCGGCTTCATCAGGTCTGCGATGGCACTGGACAGTCGAGGCAATGGCAATGGCGGCACGGACTCCTCCAGGCTGTTGCTGCCTCCATCGCGTTCTCGCTCTTCGTCGGCCAGAGCCTGGAGCTCCTCGACCACCGTGTTGATGTCAGGTCGAGCGGCGCGATCAGCGTCGCACATGGCTTCCAGCAGGGACCAGACGCTCTCATCCAGTCCTGCAGGCGGCGTCGGTAGCTCCCCATGCAGCACCCGCTCTCGGACTTCCTCGTCAGACTGGAAGCCCCATGGCAGCTCTCCCGACAGCGCCTCCAGTATCGTCATGCCTAAGGCGTAGATGTCCGACGCCAAGTCGATGGCGGGAGCGGCGACTCCCTCCTTCGCCAGTAGTTCAGGTGCTTGCCAGCGTAAGGACCCCGCAGCTTCATACTGAAACCTAGTCAGTTGCTCCGACTCGGAGCTGGAGACGCAGCGAGTCAGAGAGAAGCAGCGGAGATTGGCCAGCTTGGCGTGGCCGTCAGCTCCGACCAGCACGTTGGAGCAGCGTAGATCTCCGTGAGCCAGCGATGCGGAGTGCAAACTCTGCAGTCCGGAAGCCGCTTGTGCTAGCAACCGGAAGACTTGACGGCGGTGGTCCACGGACAGAGTCAGGTAGTCCTCCAGCGAGACCACGACGGTCTCCGGAGCTGTCCACGGACTCTCGAAGGCCACGAACGGCTGCAAACCGAAGGCACAGGCGCCGACGAGCTGCAGCACGTGTGGATGTTGAGGGACCGCGTGAAGCAGCGCTGCCTCGTGCTGCACGAAGGCTTCGGCCTCGACGGAAGAGCCGAGGGCTGACCTCTTGACGAGGATCTGCATGCTGTCTCCGTCGCTGCGCATCCAATCGCCACGGACGATCTCACAGCTCGGGCCGCCGCGGAAGAGCGCAGGATGCAGCGCCACTTGAGCCGGAGAGAGGAACCACGGCGGCA
Source organism: Nothophytophthora sp. Chile5 (assembly GCA_001712635.2). Classification (NCBI taxonomy): domain Eukaryota; phylum Oomycota; class Peronosporomycetes; order Peronosporales; family Peronosporaceae; genus Nothophytophthora; species Nothophytophthora sp. Chile5. The sequence goes on from MBAC02010801.1 coordinate 27,337, forward strand.
GACGCGGGACTTGAGCGCTCGAGACCCGCACCAACTTGCGGAAGAGCACGCGGAGCCACTCTTCGTGGTCCGGAAGCAGCTCCAGCTCTTCTTCCGCGTCAGAATTGGCACGAGGCGGGGTACCACCGGAACTGTGACTTCGCCGGCGTTTAGCTGCATCTTGACGCCGTTTGGCTGCGTCTTGCGCCTGCTGGAAGGCGCACTGGACCACCGCAAGCGCTTCGCATTGCTCGGAGGCTGTCCCGCCTTCGTCCGCGTCGACGTGGACGCGAGCAGCGAGCTGTAGCGTCTGTTCCATATGCTCCAGCGCGTGATCCCAGTCCGTCAGCCACTGCGCATTCGGGTCCACGTGCTCGGCGTGCAGATCACGGAACACGGCGTCTAGCGCCGCATGCAGCGCGTGGAGCTCACGGACCGGCGTGGGCGCCACGGCCAGACGAAACACGGCGTTGTCCGTCGCCGCCTGGTGCTCGAGAAGCCGCGAGAAGCGCGCCAAGACCGCGTCCACCTGCGTCACCCACTGCCGCTTCGACTCGCCTGAGGGGGAAGCGCGGAGCTGGTCCGTGTAGCCGCAGAGCGCCACCACGCGGCCCAGCAGCGGCTCGCACAGCGGCTGCAGCTCCCGAGAGCGCTCGCAGAGCTCTTGAAGCGCCAGCAGCGCCGGCTCCATATCGACGAAGAGAAGGATGCGGCTTTAGCGGAGAGGCAGAAGAAGATCCCGGTCTCTTTATCCGGATACAGCGGATAGGCAGGTCGACGAACGCAGAGGCTGGATATGGAGCGGATGTGCGGGGCACGGGGGAGTCGGCGAATGGCGGATTGGCAGGGAAAAGACGACAGAGGCGGGTGGTTGCCGCTGACGTTCCGTCTTCCTTTGGCGACAGCTCAACACGCGCTTACGTCTCGCCAGCTGGCGTGTCAAGGAGTTGCGTCTCGACGTATAGTCGAGTTGGTATACACCCGGAACAAAGCCTGGGTGCAAATCACACATTAGATTAAAGAGGTTCGAAAGTTGGTTACAGGGATTGGCAAATCGGTGGGTTGACAGTATCAATGTTAAAGGGTATACTAATAGAGAGGTATACAGCCTTGAAAACGAACAAGTTCCAGAAAAAGGGAACAGAAGTTCCAGGAAAACGTGAACCTCGATGACGTCAGGCTGCATGGGGCGTCGATCGCGGACTGGGCTTGCTAGTGTGTTTGTAATGCCGCATGGTTGAACCGCCGCCAGGCGTGAGCCCATTTGGATACTCTTTGTCGGTGCATGTAAAGACTTCAAACCCCAAGCTCCGGAACGCGGCCGATCCACGCGCCGTTCCATTCTCTCAGGAAAGTACCAGACAAACTCTTCCCATCTCGAGAACCCGCCGCTAAAGGCGCGAATGGATGCCAATCCAAAGATGCAGACTTCTTCCAGCTGAAAAGACTCCAGTATATGTGTGTGCAATCCGAAAGCCGCATTCCGTGGGTATACACCATCAGCGCCATCTCCATTGCCATCTCCTGGCAGTGCGCTCAAGCAAGCAGCACATCTTCGTCACTCGAAGCGTGTCGGACCACGAAGCCACTGGGGAGGAAGACGCAATCTTCATCGCCTTCAGCTTCAACATCGCTCTGAGCAGGATCAGACTCCGAGAGATGATGGATGACGGCACGTAGGAGCTCAAGTGAAGGCGTCACGATGTCCACGCGACGAGCGACTTGACTCGGAGCACAATGGAAGAAGCAATGCCCGGGGCGAGTCCTGAACTCGTCTTGCGCCGCTACCGCCAACGCCGCTTCCCTCAGCTGGTCGCATAACGCATGCGAATACAACAGATCCCACTGACAGCGGGTCGGTAGCTCGATATACGTGCGCACTGGTGCAATCGTGGCCGCGGAATCGTCGTTCTCGACGTCGGTAGCGATGCTCACTGCCTTGTCCGGGTAAATTAGCGCAGCGAGAACAGCCAAGTGGCCCGCGGGGTTCGGTGGAGAGAACCCAACCGACCTTTCTCGAGCGCACCCATAGCGATCCAGCACAGCTTCGCAGTCACGCATCGCTCTTATCATCGCCCGCTGCCACGCCAACTGCGTCGTGTTGTCTCCCAACAGCGGTCGTAGCAAGCCTCCAAAAGCTGCAAGCCAATCTTCCTCGTCCCACTTCGCCAGATACGCCAGCATGCTGTAAAGCTCATGGATAATGCGACCAGAAGCGATATCACCTGCGCTCGGACGCACATCCACCTCCGACGATGACGCAACGTACTCCAAGTAACGGAGCGTCAAATGCTCACTCAACAGAGACACCAGCGAGGAGAGGCGACACTCGCTTGGCAGAAAGGTGCACCGACCTCGAAGGATGGCGCGAAGTAGTGCAACAAGCACAGTGTAGCACTCGTTGTCGCATACCCCACGAAGTGTCTGTTGCTGGGTCTCACAGAACTCCATTTGAGCCAACGTAATAGCATCCTCCGCTTTGTTGTCAACAGGTGACGGATTCAGCATGCGAACGCAAAACACCGGGGTGTAGCTCGACAACGTGCACAGCCGGAAGTAAAACTGACAGGGATGACGCGAGTTTGCAACGTGCCGAACTGTTTCGCGAGCTTGCATCGCCATCTTCAATTTCCTCTGGAGCGGCTCCACTGCGCTTGAATCCACCGTGCATGGCAGCATCAAACACAGCTCGATAACATCAGAGCCCAATCCAAGTAGCGTGGAATCAACCCGTCGAACACTCCGCTGCCATGCAGCCGAGTCCATTTCAACCACGTGTGCCACAGCGTCACCCACCACACGCATGCCACGAAAGACCTCGCTTCGCGTTTCTTCTTGGATATTGATCCGCAGCAGGTCCAGAATGGATGAGATGGTCGAACACGGAGGCGCTAAGGCAGCATTGGTTCGTATCGCATCGTCCGGGTGGCCAACTCGAATCACGTTCACAGCAGCATTTTGGAGCATCTCAACGCCACGCAGTGGCCATTGCAGCGGCTCTAACGATGTTGTCAGCATCGATAGTCGGTTGATTTGGCCACTTCCATTCGCGGTCTGGGTTTTGAGAAGGATCTCTTCGAATGCTTGAAACGGTTGAGGCGCTGGAATCACCATCATGTCGTCAAACTCGACCTCATGGAGTGGCGAAAGCAGGAAGTGACGTTCCAAACCACGAAGCAACTCTGCAGACGAAACAGCCGAAGAGGCTTGAGAGCGTTGCACGCAAAGCAGACGATGTGCCTTGCAGATCGAGCCTAGGTGGTGCTGGATCTGGACCTGCAGCAGTAGTCTCGCATTGACGAGGTCATCACGCTTCTCTTCCGTCTCTGTCCCGGCGACCAAGTCACTCTCCTCAACATAAAGGACAAAGAGTTTCGTACAGCGGGGTGTAGCCTTCATCGTGGATGCTCCGTTTTCTGCATTGACCGGAACTCCCGTCACTGCAAACGGCGAAGTCGTCGTGATCACCCGTTGATTCTGGACCAGAAGAGCAGCTCCCACACGTGCTGTGAATTCAATCGGCGGAGCGAGAATCGTTCGAGTAGCGGTTCCATCCACGAGCAGATCGTTCGAGTACGACGCGCTCACTCCCTCCGTCGTCGACAGCGTGATGTGCGGAATCTTGTTTCGTATTTGCAGTGGCAGGTTGTCGTCTAGCTCGACACGAAGTGCTTGACCCCGTGCGTCAGACACGACTTCTACCCCCTTGACTGTAAACAACGCGCCCAGCTCAGCGTCTCGCGTGTATTGCTTGCTTGGCCGGTAAAACAGAGTTACATGCTCGACAATATTGTTCGGATGGGTCAAAGGAATTCCCTCCAACAGCTTCTGCCTCGAGTCAGCGTCCAGAAAGAGACCGATGAACGACACACCTCCAACGTGGCCATTCGAAAGTGGGTTCGCGATGAGACTCGTATGCTCAAATTGTGGCGTAAAACGCAGTGCACGCGCGTCCAGCTCCCACCGCAAAAACATGCTCACGACTTTATCTGGCGGCACACCATGCGAATTGCGCTGTCCCATTCGGAACGCCGTGAACACGTCCGGACACTCCATCTCCATGACATGAACGCGACTGCCATGCGCTTTGGCAATCTCTTCATATGGCTCGTATTCCCACTTCTGTGTACTGGTGTTGTCGACCAGTATGATATGCTGCCGAAGACCACCCCGTTCAACACCATCATCACTGCGACGACGCGGAATACCCGACTGGATAGCCTTCGTGAAGTCGCTTTTGCACTTGTTGTGCGCAACGCCGAGCTTCTTGACGTCAAACGCGTATCCTCGCGGCGTTTCAAAGAAGTAATCTGCCGAGCAGGCCGTGAATGCCACTCCTTGTTGCTGGCAAATCGCTTCGATCTCCCGACCCAAAGAGCTTTTCCCGCTGCCGGGAATGCCTCGCAAGATGATCACAATGGGTTTCGTGATGTCCGTATTGGCGGTCAGCATGCCATCCACGACGGAAACAAGAGCAGGATATCGGAGGGCCAGGATAGATTCCGACGGGGAGCACGACGAAGAGTCAACAGGAAATGCCACTGGCGCCAAGTTGATCCGTTGAATCTCGTCACTTGATGCAGCGGGAACCACCACGATCTGACTCCATGCATGCCGTCCTTCCCATTGGAATTGCGCAAGGTCCGCTGCCCCATCGGCCCCCTCCACGAATGCAGCCGCCAGTGGCACAACCACACGATGCGAAGCCAGCAGTACCTTGGAAAGCACCCCGGCACTACGCAGACGCAGTTTTAGACTCGTGGCAAATGTCCACAGCAAATCTTCCGATGGGTGCGTGAAGCCCAGCGCCAAGATCCACTCGCCGTACTTGGCATCATGACGCAGCGTCGTCTTCCCTGCCAGTAGATTTTCTTGCTCACATCCGTCCTCCCGTTGCCGCGGCCGTTGAACCCCAGTGACCACACGCTGCAGCTCCACCAGGTTCTCCCAGCTGTTCAATCCGCACTCCAGCAAGTCCACGCGAACGTCATATTCCGAGGTCACCGTCGGGCTCAATCGCGCATCAAGAGCTCCCGCGAAGGCAAGAACTCCGTCACTCAATGGCACCTCGTCTGCTTGTGTAGCCCCCAACTGCAGCGCCACCCGCACTCGCAACACACTTGTTTGGATACTGCGCGCGATCTCCTGCTCCGTGAGCTCTCCAGGCGGTCGACGGCGACCGCGGCCACCGCTCGAAGGCGCATTGCGCGGCCCTGTCGAGGACGACCTCGGACCCATCGACCCACGGCGTTGCATACGATGCGCCATGGAGAACCGCACGGAGAAGAAAGAGCTTGACGTCCCGATGCGGGCGGTTGAACTTTGCTTTTTCTGGTCGATTCCGCACTGAGCGCCAACGGGTGCGGGTGGCACCGGTGGTTGCTCAATCAGGGAAATCAGACCTTCACTCACGTTAACTATTGAACAGCATATTGCCAGCGTATCATGAAAGATCATGAGTTTGAAGATGGAACCGATCCATGCCAATCAACATGGCAGCAATCTTGATCATGAGCATGGTTAGGACGAGCTTACGTTTTCATGTGCATTGAGACGGCACTATTGTCGAGCGTGAAGGAAGAGCATCCTGATGAGTGGCTGCATTCCCCCACACGCTTGCGAATGAACCCAAAAAGCAGCATACAATGAAGGGAATCATACAAATAATGCCAACGAAACTCACTCGCATTTCCCCTTGCGCAAGATCAGCCTCTACACAAGGTGAAGCGGATGGAAGACGCAGTAGACACGCGATAAACCAGTGCGCGCCTATCGGTGACGCGCAAGCTGCTGGTCCAGCGTGTCTATGAAGCCCGGCAGGCTCTGACAGTAGTCGTTCGCCTTCTGGGTGCGTTCGCGCAGCTTCTCATGAAGTTTCCTCTCTGCAGCGATGACACCCGGCGGGAGCGACGGATCGACAGCGACAGTTGTTGCTGACCCAAACGACCCGCAGCCCGGGACTTCGTTCGCTGCTGCAATTGCAGTTGCTGGTCGCTTCTCCTCTTCTGATGCAGCCAATCTGGGCAAACTGGAGCTGAGTCTGCTACCGACAAGAGCAAGTTCCGTCGATGAAGCAGCGCCGCTCGTCTCCATCTGATTGTCATCCTCGTACTCGTGCAACTCACGCCGGAGGCTGCGGATCTTCTTCTCCCACTTCTCGATCTCCAGCGACTGCGCCGCGTTCCGTTCTACCATAACACGAGCGCGGACATTGTAGTCCAGAGCTTGGGAGCGCAGTAGTTGGCACGAGCACCGGAAAAGCATCAGCGCCGACGCCTGGGAAATATCGGCTGATCTCGTATCTCGTTTTCGTCGCCGGTGCGGATGCTCAGTCTTGGATGCAGTCTCCTCCCCAGCTGCAGCCGCAGCGGGATTCCAAGGCTTGCCATTCACGACCTCCGCAGTCTCTTCTTTCGCTACTTGCACTGCAATGACCTCCGCTGCTTCTTCGCTCGCCAATTGCACCATTGGCCTCGCCTCGTCCTCTTTTCCGGAGTGAGTTTCGGTCGCTGCTGCTGGTTCAGGAAGCTCGTGGGCTCGCGTCACTTCCACTGGCTTGCTTGCATCCACTCTTACCGCTTCCCCAACTGGCGACCGCAGTTCCGCATGCTCTTCCGCTGATGGTAGCGTTTCTGCTACAAACGACACTGCAAAAGGGATCTGCACTCTGGAAGTTTCTCCTCCCCGATCTTCGGTAGGAAGCGAGGCTTCTTCTCGCGGCTGCTGCTCTTCGTCGGCATAATCTCTAGGTTCATAGCCTTGCCGAACCCGCTCGTCGTCGCTGGAGGTGCGGTCTGTGCAGTCCAGTGTTTCGTCCACTCCCGGTAGCCGCGTCTCCTCTTCGCTAACCACATCGCTCTCTCTCTGAATCTCGTCCAACTTGCGCTTCTTGCCGGTCACCGCTGCCTTCTCCTCTGGCCTCGTTAACTCCTCGGTGGGCTTGTCAGGTTGATGGGCATCACTGGCCAACGGATCACCCGTTGGAGCCTGCAGCTTCGCGCACACCGCCTCCTCCGAGGGATGCACCTCTCCATCAGCCGTCAGAGCCGACATATCGTCTCCGAAGGCGCTGCCGGTAGAACACACAGCGAACAGATGCAACGAGCAGATCGCTTGCTTGTCGCCGTTGACTTTGCTTTGCTTTCCCTTGCTCTCCTTTTCCCCAAGATGGCGTGCTCACGGTAAAAATGTACCTGTTCAATGGGCACATCGTACCATATATGAGGTACAACCCATCTTCAAGTCGTGGACGTATAGGTCCTGCGGACATCGTTCGCCCTTGCGTTCCATGTTCACGTCACCCAAAAGGCGAATTAGCGCCGGCATTAATTGACGGGGCGAGTGGGTGCTGCTCGCAGGTGCTACTACGCGTGCCATGGCGCCTCCACGGGACCACGCCTTCCTGGAGAAGTGCGAGGAGTTCCTGTTGCATCCATCGGTGCGCGCGCTGTCGCTCGCACAGCGCGTGGACTTCCTGGAGAAGAAGGTAGGAGAGGAGCGAGCTTGTCTTCTCCGCGCCGATGAACATTCGACTGACGACGCAGTTTGCACTGCTGGATCGAAATGCAACAGGGACTGTCGCCTGAGGAGATCACGCAGTGTCTCAAGAGCGTGGAGCGCCATAATGGTCTCTCGCAGCTAGCGCAGCGCACGGCTCAGCACTTGGCGGCCGATGTCAACGGTCCTAACATGACAGTCCCCTCCGATGCGGCAACCGCTTCGTCGTCGCCGTTGTCCCGATTTGCGCTGCTGATGCAAGTGATCAAGAGATACGGGGCTGTGACGCTAGTGCTAGCAGTACTGGGTTACGGCTACTTGCGGTTCCGACGGCGGATGGCGGAACAGCTCGTTATCAAACAAGAGGGCGAGCGCGTGCAGCGCAAAACGCGAATGAATGGGCAGGTGGAGGCTCTGCTTTCGGTGGTGCGGGAGCAACAGACCCAGTACGATCAGGTGCGAGTTTGAGCAGGAGATTGCGTCCACTCTGTGTTGGGTAGATAATGCGGATTGTGTCTAACGCATCTTCTTCGGGGTCATTATCGCGCAAATAGGCGGAAGCTCTGCTTCGAAGTCGTGTGACGAAGCTACTGGCGGCACAGCAAGCTGCCTCAAGTCAGGAAATTGCATCGAAATCGAAGGGATCGGCGGCACAGTTCACGCGCAGTCTGGAGCTGCAGTCATTGCAGGGGGAGCTACTGCAACTGAAGGGCGTCGTTATCGACACGTATCTCCACCCTCCAGTAGCGAAAGCTGTCGACGGAGGCAAGGCGCAGCCAATAGTGCTGCATGCTGGTGCTCCGACAAGCATGATATCCAATGTAGCAAATGCAGCCGTGGATTCCAACGTCACCTCGCAAGCGACGCACCTGGTGACCTCGAAAGTGAAGCAGTCCGTCGTTGCGTCCAGTGTCGTAGTCCACAAGAGCCCCGCGACGTCCTCGGCTAAGTTGGAAGACACAGAAAAGAAGGAGACAGTACTCCGAGGGAACCAGACGACCCTGAGCTCGGCGGAGATGGAGGAGCTGCTCAAGGACAGTCAGGCCGACGAGGAACTTTCAACTGCGCGGAGCTACCGCATGCTGTTTGCGACTCAATAAATGTAGTTCTCCGTGGTACTAACGTTACATCCCCCTGTCTGTTGACCATTTAGATTTTTCGAATACTGAGAAGTATGCTTTTATTCATGAATGCATGCAATCTGTTGAATGGCGAGATAGTCTTTGGTGCTACTGTCACAGATCGATGAGACGGGTATCTACTTTACACGCCACCTCGCGCTTTCCTTGGGGCTCTCTGGCATTGCTGTCGCCTTGGCTCTCTACCAGACGAAGCAATCACGCGGCTGGAATAGCGACGAGCGCCGGTATCGCAGCGGGTTCTGCGTCTGGTAGTATGGCATGCGGATCTGCAGCGTGCCATCTTCCAAAACTTCCTGAGTCGCTTCGTCCATGTCGAGCATGTTGGCCGGGAACTGCTCCGCGATCTCGAAGCGGCCAAAGGTCGGGGCACCGCTGAGTCGCGACACCATGATGTCCCTCTGTGTGGGAAGCTTGAAGCCGGAGATACGAAGCACACCTGTCTGATTGTTCCACTCGACCCGCAAGTTCCGCGGGTCCGTGTTGCGCAGTCGAGCCATCAAATAGATGCCATCCTGTCGTCGTTGAAGTTGGTAGTACGGCTTCCAGACGGGCAGCGAGTTCACGTCGATGTCCATGTCATCAGCGCGCGGGGCTCTGGAGGGATGCAGTCGCGGTGACTTCTTCTGCGGAGGAGCAACCTCTTCATCTTCCTCCTCCTCTTCTTCGTCGTCTTCACCAGCGTCTTGCTGCATGAGCTCATCATCGCCCTCTTGCTTTTCTGGGGTCTCGTCTTCCATTTCTTCGTCGGCTTCCACCTGGTCATCGGCCTCTTCGTCTTCCTCATCGCCGTCGCTCTCATCTTCCTCGACCGAAACGGCAGCAGCCTCTTCGCCCTCGTCAAACAGATCCTTCACGTGCATATCGTCGGACTCGGAGCCGCTGTTGCTTGGTGACGACGGCTTCGGTGCCGAAGACAAGAACGAACGAAGAGCATCCTCGCCAAACTGTTTGAGCTTGGCGCTCTGATCCTTGAACGCATCCGCCTGCTGCAATAGGCTCTGGATGAACAGCACCAGCGCCTTACGCGCGGCCTTGACCTTGTTGTCGCCGTAGCTGAGGATGTCGTCCAGTTCGAACAGGTAGCGGGTCAGCAGCTCGGCTTGCTCCTTGGAGCGGTAGTCGAACGCGCCCAGCTCCGTCCGCACCTTCTTCACCATCGCTTCTGCGTCCTGAGCACCCTGAGTCTGCAGACGCCACTTGGCGCCGCACACCAGAGCAGCCAGATGCCGGTGCTGAGGTGGAAGACGCGTGTTCAGTGTGTCTTGCACCGTCTTCACCTTCTGCTCGATGGCGAGCAGACGCTCCATCTCGTGCGTTGCCTTGGCCTCCATGTCGGTTTGCGCTTGGGAGTCCGTCGTGTCTTGTTGTCGGTTGTGCTGTGTTGGTCACTTGGTAATTTGGATAATGCCTTGAAGCTGCGGCCTCACGCACTCGTGTCTCCGAGACATGGCTGTCGCCCTCGACGGCTCGAGATCACCGGAGATGGCGTATGCTCGCTGTCTGTCTGTCGCAGCGCCGATCTGGGACGTTCGAGGGTCTGGAATCGAGAGGTCTCGAGAAAATTCGAGGCGTGTCGAGATGGATTTCCAATTTTAACCAATCCGTAGCCGAGAAAGCTTCAAATGGCACATTTGTTATTGATTGCGTCCGAAAAGAAAGGGAGAATTGCACTGGCTCAAGCTTCAGAAACGAACATTTGAATCCACGCTAGATTTTTCATCGCGGAAGGTCAGTAAAGCAAGGTGTGTTTGTGTTTCTGTCACCAATGGCCGGACTTTGTGCAGCGCCACACTCGGCGCAAAACGCTTGCTCATCAACTTCCGTTGGCCCGTAATTAACGAGCTGCAGCCGTAAATAACAAACGCGCGCTCGTCTCCATTTGGACGATGTGTCATCTCCACAACACATCCAATCCTGCACCACTCAGCCGCTTCAATGCCCCTGCCATCCCTTCCCTTTCGCTTCTCGATGCGATCCTTGCACACTTCTCAATTTTGCGGCGCCCCCAAGACCCAAGCAAGACCAAGAACTTCCAGCCAAGATGGTGCGCTTTGGTGCCCTCTCAAACCTGCAGAAGCGCGTGAACCGCGTGTTGGTGGTGGGCTCTCTTGAGACGCTGCAGCAGCAGGGCGCAGCTGGCAGCTTCCTGCAGCAAACGCTGGCTTCCGCGGGCTCCACGGCCTCGGGGAGCGTCACCTTCACGGGCGCGAACCCCGTGCTCTTGCAGCACGCGCTGGCCCACTTGAACCCAACCACGGATGCGGGCGCCACGGCACAACTGCTGCTCATGCGCGAGGCTAGCGCCGACGCGCTCCACGTCACGCTGCACGCGCTGCCTACGATGGTGTCGCGCTCCAACTCGTTCGCGCGTCCGCACTCCATCTCTGCGTTCGTCAAGAGCAACTGCGCGCTTTTCTCCAAGACCGGCAGCGCTGAAGAGAGCGACGAGGCGGTGCTGGTGGTGCTCATGCTTCCCGGCCACGTGGACACGTGGTTCGCGGCCGGGGCGGCTGTGGCCCGAGCGGCGCCGCCTTACGTGCACAAGCAGAAGAAGATTAACGCGTTGCCTATGACGGAGGAGTCGACGACCACCGCGGATCAACTGGAAGTGGTCTACGAGACGCCCCTCACGGCCGAGCAGACGGCGCTTGTACAGCACACAGCCAACGCTATCCAGCTGGCCACGCGCCGCCCAACGAGCTGCACTCGGACGCATTCATTGCCGAGGCTTTGGCCGTGGCCGATCGTACGAGCTCGAAGGCAACGGTCATCCAGGGCGAGGAGCTGCGTGAGAAGGGCTTTGGGGGCATCTACGGCGTGGGCAAGGCTGCTGCGCACGCGCCAGCGCTTGTCGTACTTACCCACGTGCCTGCTGGCGCTGATGCGAGCGCCAAGGGCGTCGCCATGGTTGGCAAGGGCATCATCTATGACACTGGCGGTCTGTCCATCAAGACGGGCGGCTTCATGGTTGGTATGAAGCGCGACATGGGTGGCGCGGCTTCGCTGCTGGCAGCGTTCGAAGCGGCGTGTCTGGCCAAGAACACGACGGACAAGACGCCGCTGCACGTGGTTCTGTGCATCGCCGAGAACTCGGTGGGGCCTTTGGCGACGCGTCCGGATGACATCCACACTCTGTACTCTGGCAAGACCGTGGAGATCAACAATACGGACGCCGAAGGTCGTCTGGTGCTCGCGGATGGAG
>MBAC02010807.1:0-35782 GCA_001712635.2 Nothophytophthora sp. Chile5
GTACCCGTGTGGATCTTTGATCCATTCTTGTCCCTGCAGCCCTCGACAGACAACGAAATACCGTTCATCACCCACCAAATGGCGGTTCGCACCGCAGTCGAAGCAGGTCGTAGTCTGACACCTCCTCTTACTCTTGCGGTCTGCTCATTTCCTCTGCACTTGCCACTGGCACATCCGTGCCTGGCTATTCACGTTGCTCTGGAGCGACGTTACGCCCCAGAACACGTCCTTGATCGTTCATTTTAGGATTCGGAGGCGCACGTATCTCCATCCTCGCAAACTCTTTATCAATATCCGTGCTTTACGCACCCGTCTCCTCTTCCTGGGTATCGTGCTCCGAATTCAGCAGCACGACCACGATCCAATCCGTCACCGTGATCTTCTGCAGCGCTCACGCCGCGGTCATCCAAATCCCAGAGGAAATACTGACGCACCCTGGCGCCTTGCGCGTGCTGTGTCGCACAACTTCCCCCTCCTAATGAGTGCACTGAGTATACCGAGCATGGACTTCCTGGCTTTCAGTTCCGCTGCCACCCTCGTTACCGCCAGAATTATCTTTTGGGGCCTTTCTGATTTCCGGTGTCCGATTTTGTGGTTGTAAAAGCAGGTTCGCAGCTCCCTATCACTCTGGAACTGGGCTGTTTCACGGTCTTTATCCTGTGATCTTTGTGACTACGTCCACTGGTTCTGGCCCTGGCATGAACCGAACCTGTCCTTCCACCCTTTTGGCTTCCCTTCTGGTACTTTGGAGGTCCATCGCGTGCATTCAACACCTTCACAATCCGATTCTCTGACTCGAGAGCCCATGACCTTCTCCGGAGAGTCCACATTCTCGCCGCCGAGAAGGATCACGCTCTTCAGGAGCGCAAATGTCGGGTCCACCGACACCGAGGTCACCAGCACATCGATCATCCAGTCGTCGTCGATGGCTACGTTCAGGGCTCCCAACTGGAGGTGATGCATCTCAAGTGAGTCTCGATTTCTGTTCTGTGTCGGTACCTCGCCGACTCGTGTTTCTGTCGCAGCATCCGCTTCGTGAACATGACTGTGGCGTCGTTGGTGTGTGCTTCGAAGCGCTGCTCCAATACACCCATATCTCTGATCCTTTGGTGAGCTTCATTACCTGACGCGTCAGCGATCCTGAAATGATCCGGGTGAGCTTATGCTCTCTCTCCCAGAACTGGAGCTTCTATTTCGGTTCCCATTTTCACAGGCAGAACTCAGCTCCGTCCACCAAGCACTCCAGGTTCTCTTCGCGTAAGTATCGCACCATCTGTTATTGGTAGAACAGCCAATCCCGACCATTCCATCCTACTACGCGGCCGTTGTTATTCCACTTGATGTCTCGTGTCGCTATGGCGATCTCCTCTTCATTCCACACTTTTCTTGTATCACCCTTCGCCGTAGCACCCTGATGAGTTGCATGTCCTTCAAAGCGATATCTTGAGCGGGGATCAGATAACCAGTTCAGATTTCTCGCTTCTGGTGTGCCTTGTGCTCTAATGGTATGTCGTGAACTGAAATTGCTCTTAAATCATTTCCTACTGCTACTGCAACCGCTACTGCTACTGCTACTTGATCATGCAGACGGAGCCACTTGGCCCCCAGGAACCCCTCCGCTCTCCTCATTGCATCCGTGTGGCCGCCTCCGGGCTATTGAATCGTTCTCCTGGTTCCCCACGTCATAGTGCCTCTGACCACCCGGATTTTACGGGAAAGCAATAACTTCCCCGGCGGTCCTCATCGCTGACAGCTGTCCTACCGACGGAGCAGTGGCTGATCTCATGAGCGTACCACCCATTGGCTGTAGAGCGCTCAAGTTAAAACCTCGAGGTTATTCGTACCTGGCGAGGCGACCGTTGATCCAGGTTGTCATATCAAACATCCGCATCATCGTTACTGAACTGCGCACTCTTAAGGTCGCCGCCGCGCTCCGTGAGCTGACGCCGCTATGCCCAGTGCAACAACACATCGCAAAGTGGTCGTCCACTTACCGCATGTTGGACGATTCATTCGCATTGAGGAGCACATCAGCAAATTAAAAGAGGTTGATACGATCCGGTGTGGCGACGTTAGACAGATGAGGGATATCATGAAGTCGATTGCTGACTTTGAGAGCGTGATGACCAACATTCAAGGCGAGGGAGTGCACATTGGAGAGGTGCACGACAGCTTTCAGTTAAGGCTCCCAGATCAATCTGAGCTCAAGGATTACATCGATGGCGACACCGACATCACGTGCGACATCACATGTAACGCCACGTTCGAAAAGGTTGTATTCAGGATTCTCAACGGCCAGCCTGGATCGCTGACAGTAGTAGACCATCCGATTCGTGATCCCAGCTCAAGGATCAACGCCGATAGCCACTCGGGACAGCAACTGCAAACACAATCACGCTACCTTTCTTCGTGAGCAAAAGCGGCCGCTCCCCGGTACGCGGATCTCCGGTTCATAGCAGGAACATCGATTTCAGCAGAGTGGGATTTGTTTTTCAAAATGAAGCACATATTGAAAAACCAAAATGGAGAGCACGCCATCGGTCAATTTTGTGAGGCTGCTGTTCCTCAATCAGTGATTATTTTGGTCGAGTCTGGTACTGCAATGGCCACTGCCAGTCTGATCATCATTGCAGTAAAATTGCAACGCCACCACTCACGCAGGTAGTGAAAACTATGCTTTAAGGAAACCTGGACCTCATATGAAGTAGACGGAGTGAGCACGGCGCTGGGTGAAGTCTAAATCGTATAGACATGTGTTGGAGGTGTTTTCGATGAATTAATGTGATAAGAAGTGGAAAATGGCATTTCCCCCTACCGGTTCCGACGCGAACGTGCAGGATGATGTGGCACGCGCAAGCGGTTACACGAGGTCTGACCCGGAGATAACGTGTTGCACATGGCATTGATGAATGCGCTGACGAGTATAGCTTATACTGTATGCACCAAACTATACGTGGAAGGCGAAACTTGCTGATACAAGTACCGATGGGCTGGTATCAGTGAATATAGCAAGCGGGCGTCGCTCACTTTTCATTACTGAGGTCCGATTTACCCAAACAAGACTTGTGTTGAGAGTGTCGATTGTAGCATACGTACGGTAGATTGTCCCGATAAGGAATCGCTAGTAGAGTTCACCTGTGTGTGGCATAGGCTGGTGGGTGCAGTTAGTGCGGGTGGTTGGAGGAGTTATCGTATGAATTCAGTTGCTGACATGAATACGTAGCTACACTGGTCGGGTGAAATTCTAAGCAGGGTCGGACAATTCATAACCGTGCTGAGCCGAATGGGGAGGGGGGAGGAGGTTCAGGTTTGCTAAGTCGGTTGCACGATAGCATCCGGGGATACCGGACGCTCGATGCCTGTACGCTATTTCAGGATCAAATTTAACTTTAGTAGGTCCAGGCCAAATATGGCAGCTGATACAGCGCCACAATTTCGCAGTTGGTTGAGCGAATGATTCGAACAATACTGATATGGCTGCAACCATAACGATCGAGTCAGTACCGCCCCACTACCTGTGGGAAGACGCCCCTCGGCAAGCTGCGTACACCCGCAACCGTGTCTCACAGCACGGAGAGATGGCGACACCACAGATACTACGCTCGCAGTCAATCAAGTCTCACGGCACTGCGACGCCGCGGAAAGCTGCATGGGACGGATCCACATATTTGTTTCGATCAGGACACTCGCGACACCAAGCTGAAACTCAAGCTCAGCAGTAACGATTTGCAGCTGGCGACCGACACGGACTGGGCCGACGGTCTTGAAGGTCAGAAGTCCGTGTCGGGTTACATGGTGTTCTTGTTTGGTGCACCCATAGCCTGGGGCTTAATGAAACAGACTGTCGTGGCGCAGTCAAACACGGTGAATTACTGCAGGATGAGGGGATTTTCCTCCTCGTCAATGAGTTCCTCGCCGAAAGCAAAGCGATCGCCGACCAAACTAGGCTAGTCGACAACAAGCGCACCACCCGTAGAATCAAGAAGGACAGTAGTTCTGGGACGCTGAAGGCGGTGGATATCCGCTTCCAGGCCTTGAAGCACGCATAGAGAAATGGCACAATGACACTCGAGCACATCCCGACTCGCAGCAATCCTGCCGACTTGTCCACCAAGGCTCTGGGTCGCATCGAGCTCCATCGCAAGCGGCGACTAAACGGCCTTATTTAGTTCGGGGCTCCGATCCTGGAGTTGTGTTTGCGGGGGAGGTGTTGGTGCTAGCCGATGTGGCAAGCAGTATCTCCCTCGTGGAACCGAAAAGATGGACTATTGCGTGGGACAGCCCACCGGAGTGACACCGACTGCTCTTTGGCAGTGTCCCAAAAACACCTGCTCCGTTCCCGCGTCAAGTACTTGAAGGTACGCAAGTACCGGCGAAGATGGATTTCTGCTGGCGAATCGGATCTTGAAAACTCAGCTCCCTTTTAGATTGGATCAACCAAACCTACAGAAGCATAAGTTAAAATGAATGGATGTATGTTTGGACAAAACTCGAACATCACACCCCTCCTACGTTTCATTCGACTCAAAATGATTACATGCGGATATGCTCTGATAGGACTGCAAACACACTATTATGAGCGCACAGATGGTCTGCTGGAACACTTGGCGTGGACAGCCTGCGTGTGTGTGCAATTCACGTCATATTAAAGAAATTTGCAGGCATCAAAGTATACAACGAGGTACCTTTCCTGGCATATCCTTTTATGTACTTGGCGCGGTCGGTCTCTCTGCCGAGCACATTCTCGGTGAAATCCACACAATGGTGGACGCGGGGTCATGGGCATGGACAACCACCCACTGTGGTCCACGCGGACCAACTTTCTGCTCCCTGGCAACAGATCGCCGTGGAACTTCCCCTACGACAATCTCTGCGCCATATGGGCATCATGTTGTGTAGACACGCCGCAGACCGACCGCGCCAAACACAAGAACATGATACAACGATGCTCGCGTTGTCAGAAGAACGCAAGCATAAATGAGGATGTGCCAGGAAAGGTGCCTCGTTGTTTCCAATCTCGTAAATTACTTTATGACGAACAACCACGTCCATCACCGCATCCCGTTGATACCACCGCCGAAATCATATCTCATGTTCCCAGAAAATTTCAAAATCACCCAATCATTGGGCCCTCTCTGACGTACAGCAGACCTGGCGTCATCTATGCGCCAGTCACGCGTCAATCCTCCGTAAGATCGTTTCTTGTGTTGGTCACGTAGCGCTGCATGTTCATGTGCCAATGTGAAGTGGCGTCGGGGATCGTGGCTAAGTCGTTGACGGCGGCCGAGTACGCCACAGTCTCGCTGGGCGTCGAGGAAGCTCGCTGGATGAGCATGTTGGTAGATACGCTGACAGGCATCCCACCGGTGTGCATCCCGGCTCTCATCGATAACCAGTCGACCATTGCACGGGTCACGAATGACGAGAGCTCAGAGGTACAGAAAACCTTCGACTGCATGTATTTCAACATCAAAGATGTGTGAAGTCGTGGGGAGGTCAAGCTGCATTGCTGCCCCACAGACATGCTGGACAACGGATTAACCAAGGTTCTGGGGCCGGCCAAATTTGAGGAACCGTGCACGCGGATCGGACTCGCCACACTCAAACCGATTTGGTCGTGCTCTCCACGTGAAATCTACA
Organism: Nothophytophthora sp. Chile5; assembly: GCA_001712635.2. Taxonomy (NCBI): domain Eukaryota; phylum Oomycota; class Peronosporomycetes; order Peronosporales; family Peronosporaceae; genus Nothophytophthora; species Nothophytophthora sp. Chile5. The sequence goes on from MBAC02010807.1 coordinate 5,641, forward strand.
TTGGGGGGAAAGTGTTGGCGTGCTTGCCCATCATCGGCGGTCGAGATGCAGCAATGTAGGTACGCTTTTGTGATCAAGTGATGACTGCCCCAGCGTGTTCTGGAGGCGGGAAGCGAGGGAAGCCAACAGATCTACATGCCAAGTAAATTCTAGAGTCTATCTCATTCTTCACGGGTACCAGCTGCAATATCCAGTAGTTTAAATTGCTGATCCGAAAGTCACATCTTCGTCTGGTTGAAGACAGTGGAACTCTCGTGGAAGTACTGCATTTTCATGAAACGGGGCTCTTTGTTGCGTTTCGTAAACAAATGACTTATCTTTGCAAAATATAATATAAGAAGGCGGATCACGAAAGAATTAACTCTGCTTCCGCGGAAAGAGAAACGCAACCTTGTTTGCTGCCACACTGTCACTAATGTTCGAACCACCAATAACAATCGGGATACATAGTCTGAACGAACGTGGAAAGAGGAGCGGGGAACCCCAGTGGCTGAGAAGAGAAGCCGAAAAACAAAGAAAGGGGCGTTGTATGGAAGGTGAAGTTGGTCTCGCGCTTTGCTTGCAGGAGCCAACGGTGTAAGTGTTGCGTTGTCTGACCATAGGAGTATCCGTGTCGTGAGGCGCGGCTGTACACACCCTTGACTACCTACGTGCCGTCTCACATAGCACGCTCATTTCGGAAACGATCTGTTCATAAGGCGAGTCGCTCTTGGCTTTATCCAAAAATGCATGCAATGGCGGCACCATTGCTCTCACGGTACGATCAAACCTTGTTAAAAATGATCGAGCCGCCTTAGACATGCGCTGGCAAAACTTCATGGCAAACATATTGTGGAACACCTAACGTGATGACAGTTTTGTGTCAGCCGGAATCGAAACGACGGCCAAGCGCGTCCATTAATATAACCATGAACGATTGGACGCCAGGAAACTGAGGTTACCTCCGCTCGGGACTGGGTGGTCACCACAATGATTAGTGTGGTCGCATACTCTTCCACCTCGGGGACACAGACCCACTGAAGTCGTCAAGAAGAAGCATCACCGATTCGTTGAACATTTGAGCTACTTAGTGTGCCCTTGAGAGCGGCGGCGAATGACAAACCGCGTGGTGGGTACAACCCAGAACCCAGAAAAGCCGTACTGTACTCCAAGGTAAGGTACACGCTCCTTCATTCCAGATTAGGGACGAACTCCATACACATGAATAAGAAACACTGCCCTCCAACGGAATCGAGAGAGTACATCTCGTTGCCCTTTGCCCTTTAGTTGGCGCTTTAGATTTATCACGTTGACTGATGGCCTACGCCTCCTCTTGCGCTGGGATAACCCATCAAACTCTGTGCGAACCTGAGTGACACATACACCACTTCAGGAGTAGCAACGAGGGGCAATTAAACCCGATCGAGCAATCGCCCCGTTTACTGGATACTGGGTGGACAGACACTTTGGAAACGGCAAAACTGGTTCCATTCGGCTTCATCCAGGCGGCCATAAACGCATTTAAGTATTGAATCTGGCTCACAAAAGCACAAATCCAGTCGCATGTTTGTGTTTTATGTGTCTCCAAAACTTATATTTTATTCGATTGCAAGCTATTTTTTTAAACCGCCATAACTGGTGAACGGTTTTGTTTTAACCCGTTTTAACCGTGCATTGTCGTTACACTGTTAACAGATTGGACTATATCTGTAATTACTTCAACCTGACTTTCTCAAAATGTTACGCGAAGGTTGCAATCTTCGGGCGAGCGAGTTGAGTGGTTTTGGGGTGAATTTCCGCGTGGCCGTCCGTGGAAGCAAGGAAGGAGCGAAGAAGGCCAAAGGACGAGGGCGTGAGGAAGCGGCCATGAGTCGAGCGCGCGTGTATTGCGACGTGAACGAGACGCGTCCGCGCGAGTACTGGGACTACGAGACGCTCAACGTGGCCTGGGGGTGCGTTTCTTGTCTGTCGTTGTGTCCTACCACTTCTGGTTCTTTGCATTCAATTCTCTTTAGACACGGAAAGACTGGGTGATGCGGGAGATCTTGGTGGTCTTTCCTGTCTGTTTAGATCTCCGAGCGGAGTTTATTCTCTCGTGACGCCGCTTTCGGTTGAACATTCGGTTGACTAACGAAGATCGCTCATGTTGGCGGGAAACTCCCTTTGGATCCAGCGACCAAGACAACTACGAAGTGATCCGCAAGATCGGCCGCGGCAAGTACAGCGAGGTGTTCGAGGGCTACAACGTGGCCAACAACGCGCGATGTGTGATCAAGATTCTGAAGCCTGTCAAGAAGAAAAAAATCAAGCGGTACGTCGGTGTGTTGCTCTCTCCCCCTATTGTTGAGAATGGAAACTCACTCTTGCTTGGCGTGTGTGTGTGTGTGTGTGTTGACATGTCGATCCCCCCCCGTTTCAACGCACTACAGCGAGATTAAGATCCTGCAGAACCTGTCGGGCGGCGTGAACATCGTGCAGCTGCTGGATGTGGTGCGCGACCCACAGTCGAAGACGCCGAGTTTGGTGACGGAGTATGTGAACAACACGGACTTCAAGACGCTGTACCCGACGCTGAGCGACTTTGACATCCGCTACTACATCTTCGAGCTGCTGAAGGCGCTGGACTACTGCCACTCGAACGGGATCATGCACCGCGACGTCAAGCCGCACAACGTGATGATCGACCACGAGAAGCGCCAGCTGCGTCTCATTGACTGGGGGCTCGCCGAGTTCTACCACCCTGGACGCGAGTACAATGTGCGCGTGGCAAGCCGCTACTTCAAAGGGCCGGAGTTGCTGGTGGACATGCAGGAGTACGACTACTCGCTGGACATGTGGAGCCTGGGCTGCATGTTTGCGGCCATGATCTTCCGCAAGGAACCGTTCTTCCACGGCCACGACAATTGCGACCAGCTGGTGAAGATCGCCAAGGTGAAGGGGACGGACGAGCTCTTCGACTACCTCACGACCTACGACCTGGAGCTGGACCCGCAGTACGACGGCATCCTGGGCAGCCACACGAAGAAGCCGTGGGAGAAGTTTATCACACAGGAGAATAAGCACTTGGTGTCCGCCGAGGCCATTGACTTCCTGGACGGCCTGCTGCGCTACGACCATCAAGAGCGATTAACAGCGAAGGAGGCCATGCAGCACGCGTACTTCCAGCCCGTGCGCGACGCGGCGGAGCAGAAGCTCCGTGGAGGCGCGCAGCACGCCGAAGAGATCACCAGTGTGTCCGACTCGAGCTCGTAGAGTGCGTGACACGCGAGTTGTCGCCTCGCTTCTTCCGAGGAAAAAGGAGAAAACGAGAACACAAACAACGTGCTGTAGGACGAAGCCGGGTGGAGAGAGCTGGGGATTGGCGCGTGGCATCAACGCGGCTGGTCGTCGGACACACGGTCGCTGAGAGATGGCGCCGGCGACCGGGCAGCGAGCAGCATGGGAGGAGCGGGCAGGAAGCGACAACAAACAATAAAACGGCAGTGCCAGGTGCAGTCGCCGAGGAAGAGGAGACTCGACTGACTGCGCGAGTGGAGACAGGATGCCGTTGCTTTTCTTTGATTTTGACGGCGTGGTAGGAGGCTAGCGTGTGCATGGCGGTGTAAGGTATACGACACCTTTTTTTCTTTCCCATCCATGAAGGCGACTCTGTTGTCTCCGTGCTTTGCATGCGCTCGGGGTTGCTGATGTTGTGCGACTCTTATGGAGGCGGAGAGATCGATACGGTCGACGCGTGCATATGCATCGCTTGTGTCCGTTCGGCCTCGTTTAGTCCTTGGCGTCGAGATCTTGGCGGATGACGGCGAGGTCCCTGGTGAAGAAGCGGTACGCGTAGGTGCTTGGGTTCGTGGGCCGGTCGCGAAGGATGCCACGCACCAGCGCGCGCGTGACCTTGGCCACGTCTGGGTGGTCTCGCAAGTACTGCTCGTTATCCATGCGGATCATCACCTGAAAGACAGACACACGGGGCCGTGAGGACGTCCACCCACACACCGCCGCACTGCGTTCACCACACGCACCTTGGCCTCGTTGAGCGCCGAAAGCTGCTGCGGCGTGAGCACCTCCACCTTCTCCACCGGCGCGGTCTCATCTCCATCAGCTTCCATCGCGGCGTTTGCGTCTCTTCAAGACGCGCAACGCCAGCACGCGGTGGACACGCGCCTGGGCCTTCGGGTCGGGTTCGGTCGGGTTTTGCTTTTGACGGGTTTCTCCTCCAATCGGCATCCCACAGTTTAACCCAAAGGAAAGGCGAAAATACGGGTGGGTGGGTCCGATTTAGCGAGACAAACCTGTCGACCCGATCGAAACCCGGTCTCCGCCCGCCCCTCACCTCAGTGGATAGGAAGGCGTCAAAGCTCGAAGACCCCGCCGGAGTCTCGACGGTCGGATTTGCTGTTGAAGGATGTGGCGTGCGTGTCGTGTGGCTGCGTTGCGTCGCCTGAAGAGCGAGAGCGGTCGGCTGGCCGTCGTGGGCGCCAGAGCGACTGCTCGGCCGCTGGGCCTGCAGCAGCTGGGGAGCGCCAACTGGTTCACGAGCATCGCCGGCGTGGACCGGGAGCTGTTGCTCACGCGGTCGGCGCTCGAGCTGCAAGAGCAGTTCGGCGGCGCGCAGATCGGCAAGGTGGCCAAGGTGTTGTACCAGGAGTTGGAGGAGGCCATGGCCCGCGAGGACGTGACCAGCAACGAGATCATCGACCTGTTCACGGCCGGGCAGAAGACCCGCGCGACCTCCGTGATGCTGGACGCCTTCGAGTTCCTGGACGCGAACTTCCCGGCGCGCATTAATTTCTCCGTGTACGGCGAGATCTTCCGCGTGCTGCTGCGCAAGAAGGACAGTGCGCGCATGATCCGGATCTACGAGGAGTCCAAGCAGCGCTTCGAGGCGGTGCCCGAGATGATCTACCGCTTCGGCATCGTCGGCTCCCTGGAGCAGCACAAGCTCGAGGAAGCCACCCAGATCTGGGAGGAGATGATCAGCGCTGGCCACGAGACGCCCAACGAGATCACGTCGCGTCTGATGGTGGCCTTCGCGCACGAGGGCAACGCGGAGAAGGTGCAGGAGCTGTACGAGGCGGTGGACCCGCAGAACGGCCAGTGGCACGAGGCGTCCATCGACCGCGTGATCTTGAGCATGGGCATCATCAAGCAGCCCGACAAAGCCTTCGAGTTCTACAGCAACTCGAGCATGAAGCTGAACGGCGGCACACTGATGGCGCTGCTGAGTGTGTGCTACAACAACAACTGCAGGCAGCAGGCGTCGGACATCCTCGCGAACCGCAAGAAGTTCGACCTGCTGCTGAACGCTCGCGGCTACAACCGCATCTTGATGACGCTTGAGTTCCTGGACCGCAGAGAGGAGATCAAGGACGTGTTGGAGGAAATGCACGACAACAGCGTGCGTTACGACACGATGACGCGCAACATCATCCAGCGCAACGCCGAGTACCTGAAGGAGACGAGCTTCGCGCCTTCCGACCGCAAGGCTGCCAAGTTCACCATGAGTCCGCGCATCCGCGAGCTGCTCGCGAACAATTCCATCGACGAAGCCGTGGCCTTTGTGGATAATATCTCGAAGCCAGTGGAGCAGTCGGACCTGCCGGAGGACTACGAGGGCCCGATCCCGGAAGGTGCCATGATTGTGAGCCCGTCGGTCTCGAGGGACGCCGTGCATACGTACATCTTGGCGGACCAGGACGACAAGCTGGAGGCGCTGCTCAAGGGTTTTTCGTCGGTGCGTGGCAACTACAACTACGCTCTGACCGAGATCATCGGGCACTACAGTAAGCTGCAGTCCAAGTTCGGCGACGAGATTAGCTACCACGCGAGCAAGGCCATGCTGTTCCAAGGCAGCCAGCTCTTCCGCGTGGACGACTCGCTGCGTCTGTTCCGCCGCTTCCACGACACGGAGGCCACGCTGGAGCTGTTCGACCAGGTGCTGGATGATTTCTCAGGAGGCAACACCAGCAAGGTCCCCTCGCAGGATGAGAACAGCGACGAGGAGCAAGAGGACGAGAAGGAGGAGACGGAGGCCGACTCGGAGCCCGTCCCGGCCGAGAACCGTCGCCGTGGACGCCGTCAGTTGAACGTGAACGTTGGCAAGGTGATCAACTACGTCCTGCAGACGTTGGTGGAGAACGGCCAGTTGGGGCAAGCGTTCGAGACCATTGACGACTTGGAAAGGCACGGACTGCATGCCACGCAATTCAGCTACGTGCGCCTCTTGGGCTCCATGCGCAACTACTTGGCCAGCTACCGGGAGAAGGCCGGAAAGAGCCACAGTGACGTGGTGTACGACGCCTCCAGCTACCAGGATGTGATGCAGGACATGAAGCAGCGCGGTGTGAAGGTGAACAAGGCCATCGTGGGGAATTTGTGTCCCGGCTACGCGGACGGAGACAAGCAGCAGCGTCTGGAGCTGGTGGAGGCCTACACCGAAGCGCAGAACGACCTGGACGACGATTACAAGATGCCGATCCGCTGCTACGAGACGCTGCTGGCGGCCATGGCGCAAGAAGGCGATTTGGAAGACGTGAAGCAGCTGTACGAGACCGCCGTGGCCTCCTTGGACCAGAAGGACCTCCAGGTGCCGCGCAATTGGGTGACCATCCTCATCTCGAAGCTGGGCAAAGAGGGTCACGTCCTGGAAGCGGAGCAACTCGCCATGCAAATGCCCGAGTTGTGTGGCGGGTACACGTACGGAGCCTTGATGGCGGTGATGCGCGCCGCCATGGGGACCAAGGACGAGGAGGTACTGGACCGGATGCTGACCCTCTTCGAGGAGCGGGACTTCAAGCTCGCTCTTCGGAATGCGAACGACTTGGTGCACTTGGCGCGTGAGAGCCAACTCGGCTCGAAGGCGGTGGAAATCATCCGTCTGTTCGAGAAGAGCAACCTCAAGGACGTGCCTGCTGCGGAAGACGGCGAGGGCAACCTCAAGGCCGCCTTCTTCCGCCACAACAGACGCGACGTCCACGAGTTCCGAAAGGTGAAGACCATGTACGTGCTGGCGCTGACGCTCTGCGAGAAGCAGGGACTCTGGAAGCAGGCGCTTGCGATGCGAGAGCGGATGACGCTGCTGCTGGGCCAGGAGGCCGTGGACGAGCTCACCGCGAAGCAGAACGCGGCGAAGAAGAACTGGGAGCGCAAGCAGCAGAAGCTGGCCCACGAGGAGGCGGAGGCGAGCGAGGACGAGCGCGAATAGAGACCAAGTCCCTTTGCAATGATTGGGACAGCATTGCCATGGCGAAGGAGAGAGAGAAGGAGAGCGCAGGACTAGAATGGTAGAGAGAAACGCAACATAAACAGACAGAGCAGCGCGCCTCCAGACAGCACAAGCGCGAGCCGGAAGAGAGCGGAGGTCCGCAGGAGCGGCGAGAGTTTTTGCTTTTTGTGCCGCGCAGCTTTGCGCGTGATATGGTTGGCTGAACATAGACGTCAAAATCCGATCTGATTGGTTTAAATTCGCATCGTGCACCACAGAACGCAAAAGTAAACACCTCGCCTGTTTGCCACATTTACGGTAATTAGATTTGTGACTCACGGTACTCTTCACTTCGCGTGTCATTCCCACCGCACACCAGCGGTTCGTCGGAGGGGAGCGCTGGAGGTGACCGAGCACACATGTGGCGCCAATTGGCGCGTCGTGGCGCCGCAGGGGCGGCCCATAGGGCCCATCGCATCCAGTGTGTGCAGCTCGCACCATCGACGCGTCGCGCGGATGCGTTGGGGACGATTGCGCGCGTGTCACAGCGTCCGCAGCAGCTTCTGCTGACTGCGCGCGGCTTCGGCTCGAGCGCTAACGATGACGACGGGAGCACCGCTGCAGAGGATCCGAATCGCAATCGCATGAGGTTGTGCGACATTGAGCTGCACAGTTTAGCCCGTCATCCATGGGACGATTTACGGAGAAAGTTCGGCCCCGTCAAGCTGGGAAAGGCGCGGCAGGCGCTGCCCCAAGTCTGGAAGTTGATGGTCGACAACACGGCAACGACTACCGCTAGCAAAGAGGAAGCGAGCGGTGCACCCACGCCAGAAGTCGTGGAGGAGTTCTTCTCAGCGGCAAGCCAGTGCAAGCTGTCCACGCTGCAGATGGAAATCTTCAACTACATGGAGACTCACTACCCGAACGTGATGGACTTCGTCATGTACGACGAGATCTTCCGTGTTCTTTCGATCGCGAAGGACCTCAAGACGATGCTCGTCATCTTCGAGCGCGCTGTGCAGCGATACGACCCTGCGCGGGGCCATCCAGCGCCGGAGATCGTCTACCGCTTCGGCATCTGTGCGGCCATCGCGCGCGACGACATGGAAGAGATACAGAGACTGGTGGACGAGATGGCGGCATATGACGTGGATCCGTCGGTCGAGATCAAGACGCGCGTGCTGATCGCGAAGGCCAAGGGCGGCGACGTGGAAACCGTGCTGGCTACGAGTGTGCAGCTGGATCCGCATGACGGCAACCAGTGGCACGAGGCAGACGTGACCCGCGTGATCACGAGTCTGGGCATTGTGGGCAAACCTGACATGGCCTTCGATTTCTACCGCCGCTCGCAGATCCGCTTGTCGCCCAACCTGTTGATGGTGCTGATGCTGGTGTGTCGCGGCAACAAGCAGCCCAAGCACGCGCTCGCTATCCTGGCCAACCGCCGCCGCTTTGGCCTGAAGCTCATGTCAAATCAGTACCCATTGCTGCTGGAAATTCTGGAAGAGCTGGACATCGCTGGCAAACCAGGTCACGAAATGGCGCTCGTCCTTGAGGAAATGCGCGCGAACAACGTGGTCTTCAATGCGCGTACGCACGCCATCATCGCCCGGAATCAGCAGCACCTGCAAGGCACGCCTTTCATGCTGACTGAATCGACCTCTACTTCTGCTAGTGAACCTTCAAAAGAAGCTCAGCCGCGATGGATGGAGACAGACTTGCCGTTGATGCGCAAGCTGCTGGAAAAGCGCGATTTCGCCCAGGCTGCGACCATCACGGATGCCTATGTGCGTCCCGTGAGCGACGTAGGCGCAGATGGCAGGAGACACGAAGGAACAGGACGAGATGCGACTGTCGTGCCACCGTGGCTGGCTGAAATGGCCGTAGAGGCCTACACGCAGAATGCCGAGGTGGATAAGGTGCGCTCGTTGTTGCTGGGCTTCTCGCGCGTACACGGAAAGTTCGGGCATGCGCTGTCGCGGATGGCGAGTTTGTTTGGGGGGAATGGCGAGCTCCGCGACAACCGCGCGGCTTACGACGTATTCGTGGCGATGCAGTTCCAGGAGCGCGCCATCTTCCGCGTCCGAGACGCGCTCGCGCGGTTCGAGCAGTTCCACGATGCAGATGCTACGCTTTTACTCGTGAAGCAAGTGGTCTTGCAGATTGCCAAGGCTCTGAACGTCATCGATGGAGCCAACGGTGACGTGGGAGCTAGACGGCAAAAGGCAGAGCTCATAGGTAGTTTGAAGAACAGCGGTGCTCTACGCTTTGATCCTGTGCGTGCAGTGCGCGATGGACTGCGTATCCTCGTGGACATGCGTGAGCTGGGAAAGGTTGTCGAGGCGTTGGACTATCTCGAGTCTCAAGGTGTTCCCGTCCGGGGGGACGACTACAAGACCATCTTTAGAGCCATGGGTCAGGTCAACAGCTCACGTGCCGGTGTGTACACAGCCGACGACTTCATGACGGTCTGGGAGGACATGACGCGCCGCGGTGTCGCTCCGAACAAGTCTGTGTTGCATCATGTGATACTACCGCTTTGTTCCAAGGCGGGGAAGGACGGTGCTGACGGGCGAAAGCGCAGACAGTGCGCCTTGCTGGAGGGCTATCGTCAGGCCTCATCTGTCCGTGAGGACCGCTACGTGCTGTCGATTCCGTGCTTTTCGGAGCTACTGAGCGCCGCCGCTGAGTCTGGAGGCGTCGAGGATGTGCACGCAGTCTATACCGCTGGCGCCAAGTCGCTGGACTCGAATATGAACCGGAAACATCACAACGCGGCATATCGCAATGAGATGTTGCAAAAGTGGAAGGCGATCCGAGTGAAGAAGGTGGCAACAGAGGGCGACGCGGCGGGCGCACTAGCGCTTCTGCGTGAGATGGTCTCGCCTCCTTCCGACGCTGTTGTGGCTGTGTTGGGCGCCGGCTACCAGGATGAGAACCATGGGGAGGAAGTTGTGCACGAGACTCTCGCGATCTTCCGGAAGCACAACTGCTGGCTACACGCGACGGAGGCCAAGCGTCTCATGCACGTAGCCCAGACTGCCAACAGTGCGGCCATTGCAGTCCAGATCGTTCATCTGCTTGAAGAAGGCGGCGCGCAGGAAGGAGGCGATGATGGTGACGTGCACTGGAGGGAGCCGCCCACGACAGCTGAGGGCGTTTCACAGATGCAGACGCTGTACCAAGAAGCCTTGGCGCTCTGTGAGAAGGCTGGCAAAGTCGAGAACGTGGCGCTGATGCGTCGTCGTCTGGCGAGTATTGCCGCGCTGTAGCCTTCGGAAACGACAAGCTGCGGCAGCATTGAGGCTGTGGAAGTGGATGAACTGGTGACAGACAAACACGTCCCGCATCAAGGCCAGGAACAGGAGTTCACGAAGTAAGCAGCTTATATGCGCAGTTTCAACTCGTCAAGTATAGAGAAGCATAGCGTCTTGCATTCATATTATGTGATTGGTTCTATCCGTAGTTTTGGTAAGTGCCCTTCCTGCGATCAGAAGGTAAGTGGTGCTTTTAAATAGTGATGGGACGCTCTGCATGCCTCCTACCCGAGACTTTCGACAGACGTGAGCGCCATGGATCCGTTCGAGTTCATGTCGCTGCTGCAGGGCGGGTGGCTCTTGTGCCGACGTTTCTGTTGGCTGTGGGACGACGTCGTCTCCACAGAAGCTACTGCACTCCCGTGGCTGTTACGGCGACCGTGGCGAAGACCGAGACGCGCCATGACCTCGTCGAAGGAGCGACACCACCACGTTTCCGTGCGGTACTTGATGGCCCCCACACAGCCGAAGCGGCCGTCCCGCGTCCGGAAGGCGTGCATGTGCACGTGATCGATGCTGTTGAAGGGTGGCGTGTGGAAAGCGAACTTATAGTCCGACTCGGCGTCGTTGTCAGTAATAGCCCCCGTGCTGACGTGGTTCCCCTCTGACTTCGAAGGACGCGGCATCTCTCGTAGGACGGAGGCGGCGACGTTGCGCATGCGCTTGAGCAGATCTGCGTCGTCCGGCGTCAACTTGTTCACGTTCCGGATGTGGCGACGTGGCACCACCAGGATGTGGCTCATGACCACCGGCGCCAACGGACGGAAGACCACGACGTCTTCGTCTTCATACAGGAACGGTTCGTCACTAGCGTTCAGGATCTCGCAGAACCGACAGGAAACCAGTTCACCGTCGTGCGCGTACGTTACGCCCTTCCGGGACATTGACGACGTCGAGGAGGAGGAGGAGGACGACGACGACGACGACGAACTCATAGACGACGGGGACGAGCGCAGGGACGTAACTCGGCGTCTTCTCCTCGTCGTCTTGCCGGGCTTCGTGGAAACGGGCGACAACTCCTCCGTCTCCGACCACGAGTGGACCATCTCGGGGGAATCCATGCGGCTCGTGGACGCCGCCGGCGCGCTCGCCCGCGTCTCCACCTTCACGGCCGAGTCGTTACCCCGCGCTTCTCCGCTTCCTTCTGTTCCGGCATTCCCTTCGTCGCGGGCGGTCGCGTGGAAATGCTGAAAGCACGCACGCAGGCGCTTCCGCAGGCGCGTCTTCTTCTGCGCCTTCGCGTCGTCGTCGTTCCTCGTGGCGCCCACGGACATGACCGCGAGCATCTGCTTCGCTAACTCACTGAGAGCGGAGGAAGAGCTGGAGATAGAGCGCTCTCGTCTCGTCAAGGCAAAGCAACAATGAGCGCCTGCCTCAGCTGCCCCGTGTTCTTGTGCTTCTTTACTCGACGTGGGACTTGACTGCCTCACAGTATAGGGGGAAGCGAACGCCAGCCGCCTCCACGCCATCGCGAGCGCCCCGCTCATGCGGAAAAATCGGAAAAACCTCGGATGAGATGGAAAAACCTCGGGTGAATTGAGACAGGACTCGCGCGGTTGATTACAGACCCCTACCCGCAGAATGCTGGAACTCTCCCCAACTCAGCCTTCGGTTGCTACTTGAGGGGGTTGAAACAGCCAAAACGGCCTTTGGTTGCTTCATCGGCGTTGCGGTAAGGGGGAGGGGATCATTCATCGGTTCGCAAAAGCTGGATGCTGAACCTTTGGGCAGCGTTTACGTCTTGTGATTGGTTATAAATCGGCATTTGATGACTGTTATAATTATCCGGTCGGGTGGTTGGATAGCAAAACCTGCCATTCCGTTTTTTATACTGGCCCTGAGATGGGGTGGGGGAAGAACTTGTGGCGGAAACCGCTCACGTCCGGCCGCACCCGCAGACTGGCGCTGGCTGCTTCAAGCTCGATACGTCGAACCAGCAGGTTGTTGCTTTGCTCAAGGGAAACGATACCCGTTGCTTGTTCTTATCGTGCCGGATGTCTTGCAAGCAGTGGCGGGCAGAAATCGGACCGATGACGACGGCATGGGGCAATCCTTCAAGCGCGTTGAGACGAACCACACCTTTTTCAGCTTTTCTCGCGGGAGAGTGGAATCATAAGGATCGTTCGGAGATGGATGCAGTGGACCGTCACCATGGCCGGTCAATGACCGCGTCCCTCCAGGCGCGCGCCACTGGAGTCCCCCGCGCACGGCATTTGAATTTGCAACCCAACTGACAATTTCGTCTTTGATGGGCGAAAACCTGCGGCGCTGGTGTCCTTCAGATTCATGACGGGTGGACGAGAAAGATCGTTGTCATATGGGATCTCGTCTAGAAAATTCGAAGCACTTCGCAAATCTCCGCCTGAGAAGGAGCACTTCTAGCTTTTCTCCCATGTTGCTCAACAAGCAGGATTTCTTTGTCAAATGATTATCGGTTGTTCGTACCAGAACAAAATAACGCACTTGCTGGCCCAGCAGCGTATCGAGCCAGCTTTTTATTGCAGCAGAGGAATCTTTTTGAGGAAGATTTTATCATACTGTGCCATGCAGGTGAGGGACCGAACCTGGCCTTCGAAGCATAAACGAACGAACGTACGCGTGGCAGCAGCGTCGTCGTCGCCCCGAGCCACCACTTCAAAAAGCTCTTCCAAGAATATCCCATTTTTCGTCAAAACTGGGTTTTTTCCCCGTCTATTCACTCTAAATGGGTGTAAATCGCCGCGTTTTACGCTGTCCCGTGAGACGGACGCTTCACAGAGAAGGTCCCTTCAGCGCATGCGGCGTCCGTCTCAACGTGACGGCTCGAATCGCCAGTCGGAACCACGACCCTTCAACTTGGTCACCACAGCTCCGTGACGATGATCTGGTCCACCAGCTTCTGCGCCACGACGCGCGTGGCGTCGTCCTCGGTGGCGATGACGCCGTCCGAGAACTCGGGATGCTTGAGCAGCGCCGATGCGATGGCTTTCTTCACGGCGCGCCCCATGGCAAGACTGCCGCACATGAAGACGTAGCCCTCGTCTTGCAGCAGGTGTCTCGCCACCAGCTCGCTCTCATCCAGCACCGCGTCTTGGACATACTAGCCACAACATTGATTGCATGGTGAGCTCCACGGAAACATTGACGCCAAGGAGAGGCATACACAACTATATACACGTACGCGCTTGGGACTGCCATTGTCGCCCGAGAACTCCACGTGCAACCGGTCCAGCACACCGCAGTCGCGCGCGGATTGCAACTCGTCAGCATAGAGAAAGTCGACCTCCGGGTCGCGGCATCCGTAGAAGAGATACGCTGGCCGATGCGGCGCAGTCTCGCTCTCATGTTCGAGGTCCTGGAGGAAAGCGCGGAAGGGCGCGATCCCCGTGCCGGCGCTGATGAGCATGATGGGGCGATGGTCGTGGAACGGAAACACGAAGGAGGATTGGTAGAACGAGGCTCGGATGCGGTCCTTGCCCGGTTCGAGCTCGGCTAAATAGCTGGAGCACCGCGGGATCGGCTGTGTCTCGGACTTGCGCAACCCCAGTGTGATGGACACGGCCTGGGGCGTGAACTGGCGTGAGGACGAGACGGTGTAATACCGCGGCGCATTAGGCGGCGCGAACTGGAAAAACTCGGTGAAGCTCATGTGTACAGACGGGAAGCGGTCCAAAATGTCGATCACCGTCATATGCTGCTTCGGCCTGACCAAATAATACGTTAAACCACGTCATAAAGACAGAAAGAGCAAGCATCACGGTTAAGGAGAGCGTCCTGAACGGGGCGATCCGTCTCACCTTTCTGATCGGAGGGCTTCAGCTGCCCCTGGAGCTGTCAACGCAGCAATGTCCTCGTCGTCAGTGGCGTATGCGGCGAGGCTGCGCAGAAAGCTGGAGCGCGGTGTCGAGATCAGGTCAAACGTCCACGTGAGGGCGTCTCGCACAGTTCCGACGTGGGAAAACGGCCGATTGGGAAAGCCTTGATACTGAGGCGACGATTTTTGATCATCATCATCCACAGGAACGGCTGCTGGTAGCGGCTCGGCAGTAAACACGACCTCCGGATCCACTACGTGCAAGTGCGCGAGCATACGCCCTACCACTGGCAGGTCGTTTGGCACGTAAACGCCAATGTTGGACGCCTGGTCGCTCACAAGTTGCTGCTGGTCGTCGCGGATGCGCAAATCAACATGGCGCACCGAGCGCCAGGCTCCGTCCACCGTTTGATGTGGCGCGCTGATCACGTCGTTGGCCGTGATCTCAAACACAGCACGGCTGTTCTCCTCCAGCAGCTGTCGCTGTAAGTCGGCCATCTCTTTGACTTCTTCTGCTGAATAAAATGACAGACTGTACTTGGGCTCAGGAACCTTGGGCTTCTCGCATCGATGGCGGTCCTGAATACTCAGCTCATACTCCAGAAGCTTCTCCTGCAAGAAAGAAGTGCACAGACTCTGTGTTGGACGAATGCGCGCTTGGCAACGCGAAGACAACCTCATGCTTCCGTTGACCATACCTGATAAACCAGCAGCACGCAGTTTGGGCAGTCTAAGTGGCAGCATTCGTCGTCTTTTGGTTTCTCTGGCGGAGTCAGAGGACCAGCAGGCTTGAATTTCTCGGGCTGGAGACAGACGCATGCACCACCACAATACAATGAATAAGAACGTTCTACCTTCACACAGAGATTCACATCGACGTATGTGCAGCAGATTTGATAGCGCCATCGCAGCTTACATGCTCCTTCCTGCGTTTGAGCGCCATCTCGCGCTCGAACTCCATGAAGGCGTCCATGCCAGTGGACAAGAACCGCCGCTGCTGGAACGGAACGCTGCCGTCACGCGACGCGCTCGTACTATCGGTTGACGCGCAGTCTGCGGATGACACACCACCACTAATCGCTACGGTGTGGTGCGCACAGAAGCGCCACTGCGCGCGGCGGAGCATGCGTCGAGCGAGCATGTTTCGTCTTCTGTCTACGTACGTCACTGCTCAATGCGCGGTGGCAGTGCGCTGTACCATAATCTCGGTACCTGGCCGTCATCAAAGAATCTGGGAATGAGATTAGGATGAGATCCTCGTTTTAATGTTGGAGACACCTTAAGGTAGGACAGTCATCGCTCGCGCCGTTTCGCAATTCAATTCGATTCACCGTGATCTGCTGCTTTCAGTTTAAATAGCCGTCCTACCCGAGCAGCGACATTCCTTCGTCGCGCCAGCGTCCGCCGTCCTGCTGGTTGCGGCGCCCATTGCCACGGAGCCCCAGGAAAGCGGCGATGACGACCAGTCCCAAGAGCAGGCAGCTTCCCAGGTACTTGGAGAAGTGGAAACTGCTGTGGATGTTGTTAGCCGTCGTCATTAAGCTCGACGAAGCGGCCTTCTTCTTGGGCAACTTGCAGTTGCGCTCGGTGCGTGCGAACTCGAAGGTCTGCAGGAAATCGTCGATATCGCACAGAGCTACAGACCGCAGCAAGCAAGGAAGCAACGTCAAACGTCAAATAACCTAGGAGAGCCAAGCATAGCACCTAACAACGGTGGTGACAGATCAAGCAGTTGTACGTACTGTCGTGGCAGTCGGGGAGCAGCAGAGGCTGGCCGTGGAAAATCATCCGAGCGGCGTACGAGCCCTTCTTGGTCTTGTAGATCTCCGTTACCAGCATGCCCGCATACGGAGTCCACGTGCGGTCCCAGTTTTCTCGCGCCACCGCCGCGAGGAACGGCATGAGCGTCGAGTCGTGAGCTGTGGTCACAAGCCGACAAGACAAACCACGTGTGAGCTCAACAACGACAAGATACGTCAACAGCAGCCACAAAGAGCGAAGGCAGGGTCTGTTCGTACCCATAGTGATGGACAGTTTGTATGCGTTTGGGGCCCCATCCAACACGCCATCGAGTCGGGTCAACAGCTCGTGCGCCAGTGGCTGCATGGCCACTTTCGCGTACCAGGAGTTGTTATACGTTAGGTACAGCCCCTGGCGCACCTCCACTTCGTGGAAGGTCTTGGTGAACGTCTCCTCGTCAATCCCGTGCGGTAGCTCCAAGTTGTTGCACCGTGCTGTGCTGAGGCACTCGAGGACCGACCCCCAGGAGAAATTGCCGACGAGATCGTGGAAATTCGTCTCGATTTCGACGGTCGCCGGGTCGCGGACGTGGGCCCAAAACTCCGGCGAGTCGTTCGCCAGCTCCCCAATGTGGCCCATGAGCGGGCAAATATTATCGTTGGCGTTGATGTAGTCCACCGCAATATCCGCCACATTCCACGACAGCATGTGGTGGAGTTCGCGAGACAGAGCGCCGTCCACCGGGAACAGCCCATCCATCAGCATTTGGCCAGACCCGAGCGTTCTTTCCTGGTCATCACTTCGGAGGTAGATTTCATCCAGCAGGACGTGCTACAAGTCGGACGAAGTAGTTGAGTTTAGTGATCAGGATAAGTGGCGCCAGTTCACGTGCAATGTGGGACTTAAAAGAGAAAACTCACCGACAAATTCGACGTGGGGAAGAGCTTGAGGTCGCCTTCACCGATGTAGGAGTCACGCAGAAACCTAGTGCAAGCATGATCCGAATGGGAAGTGATGTTAACTTCACTTCTGACGAGCAGACGTAATCATCAAGCGACTCTTCACACGTACAGTCCATTCTTCAGATGTTGCTGGCGTCCTTCCGGGAGCAAACCGCCAACCACGCAGTCTCCGTTGAGGATGTTGTGCCCGTCCATGTAATTCTTGCGGTACAAGCGGCCGAATCCCTTGGTGGACTCATTCAGGCTGATGTCTTGAGACTACAGAAACACCGCACGGTAAACTCAGCACCTAGCGCACCATCAGTTCAGGGTGAGCAATGCCTTTTACGTACCGACACCGACGTGGTCGTGCAGTCCCATTCGGCGTCCATCGGGTTGTGCTTCCGTTCCTCCCAGCAGTACAGCCGGGCGTACGGCGCACGTGCGCCATGGCGAGCGATGACTTGCACTTGCTCCAAAGATTCCACCAGCGCCGCCTGCTCCGGAGTGAGCGGCGGGATGCGCGTGGCCTCGATGCCCTCCAACGCGTTGCAGTAGCGGTGCGGCGCCCAGCCGTCGTACGGGCCGGCAACCACCACAGCCGGAGCGCCCGCCAGGACAGCAGCAACTACAGCAAAGCGCATCGTATTGCTCTCCAGTTTCTCTCGGCCGCAGGCTCAGTTCTCTTGTGTGGGGCTCGCGATCGAGGCGGCCGTCTCCTTGCAAGCCAGAAAACGGCCGTCGCTTCACGCGAGATTCTCCACTCATCCGTTGCGCTGCATCAGAACTTCCTGAGAAAATCTGAATCCGGCCGCTATTTGCACCAATCGCCACGACGTAAGCGGCTGTTTAACATCCAATCAGCAAAGGTACTTCAAGGTGGCAACGGATCTTCAAGCATTCGCGCTGGGACTGGGGAGATGACGAGTCCTTCCGCTCCTGCACGATATCAATCCAGACAGGCAACGAGTTTGGCTGGGGCGTGGAGATGGTTCCGTAACGGCTCGCTCTCCACCAAGAAATGCCGGCAGCGGCAGTGGGAGAGAGACAGCGAACGCTGCCGTATCAGAGGGGCATTTTCTCTGTCTTTCGCGGTACTCCCCCTAAGTACGACTCACTCAGCCAAAAGGCGAACTTAACGCGATATGGTTCTCCGTGCGAGCCAGAGTGTGTGTAACTTGCCAATTGACGCGGCCGAGTGCTTGGAGAAGGGAGGGAGCTCAAGAAGGACAGGGAGAAGCGCACAGCGCCGCCGTCTCCAACGCGCTTCCCCCGGTGATTTACCACCCACGTAGTCGCGCCTTCCGCCTCTGCCGCCCAGTCTTCACGGCCAGGTGTGCGCGGGGTTTGATTCCTCCAAGAGACTGGAAAGAGCGATCGATAAACAGTCTTACACACAGTCATGGAGAGCGGGTCGGAAGACGAAGACAGCGTGGTGTATCTGCGCGCGGCACTTCTGCGCAAGAAGCAGGAACTGAAGGTGGCTCAGGATGAGTTCGACGAGTACACGCAGTCCAGCCACGAGCTGGAGCTGGAGCTGGAGCAGGAGCTCTCGCGTGTGGAGAAGAGGAACGCGCACCTAATGAACAAGAACCAGCATTTCGAGCGGGATCTGCAGCTCGCGCGCGGAAAGCTAGAAGATGCGCTCACTCAAATGCGCAAGTTCGAGGACGAGCTCGTGGCCACGCGCGCGGAGCTGCAGACTGCCGTAGGTGCGCGCCGCCGACTGGAGCAGGACCAGGACGACCTGATGACTCAAGTGCGCGTGCTGCAGGCCACGGAGTCGGATCTCAATCACAAGATGGAGCGTGAGATGGAGGAGAAGGTGTTCTTGCTGAACGACCAAGAAGAGCTGGAGCACGAGCACGAGCTGGCGGTGGAGCGCTTCCGAACAGAGATCATGGACCTCAAGTCGGAGCTCTTTGGACTGCAGCAGAAGTACGACGCCTTCTCGTCGGCGGCCGATCAGCGCGAGTCGTTCTCAGGGAACGACAGCATGGCGACGACGCGCAGCCAGTCGGAAGACGGCGATGAGTATGATAATGCGGACGCTTATGACGATAGTGCTATGCGTCGCTCGACGGTGCACGAGCGGGACGAGATCAGTCGCGAAGTGCTGATTGAGTCACTTCGCCAGGAGATTGAAGCCTTGTCGTCGCGTGTACAGGATGAGACTGAGGCGCGAGCCGCACTTGAAGCGGAGGTGCTCCAGCTTCACGACAGTCTGGCGCAGATGGAAGCCATGGAGGCCGAGATCTCGGAAATGACCGACGAATTGATCGATAAGTCGCAGGAGATTCGGACCCGTGATGCAGAAATCGAAACCCTTCGCGAATCCGTCACCGGTCTTCAGTCGGAGATGGCGACACTGCACGACGAAGGCCTTGAGCTCGCGAACGAGCGTGAGCATGTGCGCGGTGAGTTCGAGGAAAAGCTGACGGAAATGGAGCGCCTGAAGGAAGAGCTGTCAGCCATGCAGTCGCAATATGAGGATCTGGCCGACTACGAGCGTGAACTGGAACACCGGTTAGAACGCGAGACGGAGACCGTCGACGAGTTGAAGGGACAGGTGGAGACGTTGACGACCAACCTGGAGACTATCAAACAGGAACGCAGCGAGCTGGAGAAGAAGGTGCAGTTCGGCAAGGGCGAGATCTCTCAGAACCGCAAGGAAGTCGAGGAGCTGAATAACTTGAATTCCGAACTGCAGCAGCAGCTGGAGGAGGTTTCGAAGAAAGCCACAGAGCTTGAGCGCGCTTCGGCAGCTTCGACGCCAGCACCCTCCGCCTCCGAGAAAGAGGTCGACCCGAAGCGCCTTGTGATGGAGATCCAGGCCATGCGGATGACCCTGAACTCGTTGACAGCGGAGAATGGGCGCTTGAGGAACCAGGAAGGCATGACACCAAGCGCGGCACCTGCCAAAAGAGTGTCAGCGGACGTGCTGCAAGTCAACTATACGCCGGAGCAACTTGCCCGCAAGTACCTGGCAGAGCGGACGCGGAACGCTTCACTGCTTTCGCGGTTACAAACTGTCTGCGGTAACATCCAAGTGTTCTGTCGTGTTCGTCCGACCATCAGCGAGGAGCTGGAAAAGTCGTGGGGCTCGAAACTGGCTGTGAACGTGGTGAACCAATCGGACTTGGCTGCTATGGACATCCGACCGGAGCGTATGATCGCCAACAGCGCCGGAGAAACTGCGTCGAGCAACGGAGGCATGGATACACTTGCAAGCAATGCCTCGTGGAAAGTGTTCACGTTCGACCGCATCCTCGGGCC
Source organism: Nothophytophthora sp. Chile5 (assembly GCA_001712635.2). Classification (NCBI taxonomy): domain Eukaryota; phylum Oomycota; class Peronosporomycetes; order Peronosporales; family Peronosporaceae; genus Nothophytophthora; species Nothophytophthora sp. Chile5. The sequence goes on from MBAC02010807.1 coordinate 25,888, forward strand.
AGAAGAGACCCAGAACGACGTCTTCCGTGAGGTGGAACCCATCGCCCAGTCCGTTGTGGATGGATTCAAGGCGTGTATTTTCGCATACGGACAAACCGGCTCGGGTAAAACGTACACCATGGAAGGCACTGTGAGTGATCCTGGCCTGAACTACAGGGTGATCAGCCACCTGTTTCAGTCCATCCAACTACGTGGCGCAATTTACACTCCCAAATGTGAGGACAAGCTGGATCAGGATGACGAGATGAACGGTTTGGATGCTGCGACGGAGTCGTCTATTTATCACATCCAAGTGGGTGTGCTAGAGATTTACAATGACTCGTTGCGCGACTTGGTAAACACTGCCAACCCGAAGGCACTGGAGATTCGGCACGACTCGGCGACTGGGGACATTTGCGTCCCAGATCTGACGATGGCAACCGTATCATCTCCTCAGCAGACCATCGACGTTCTGCGGAACGCGCAAAGTAATCGCGTGACTGGAAGCACCAATGTGAATATGCACAGCAGTCGGTCACACAGTATTGTGATTGTCCAGATCTCAAAGCGCCGCCCCGAAACCCACACGGACGACGGCGAAAGTGACCCCACCGATTTCGACGGCGAGGAGGAAGGATGCGGCAAGCTCTATCTGGTGGATCTGGCCGGCTCGGAGCGCGTCAAGAAGAGTAACGTGAGCGGCGAGATGCTCCGGGAGGCCGCGCACATCAACAAGTCGCTCTCGGCTCTCGCCGATGTGATGGAGGCCTTGGACAAGAAGATGGCTCACGTGCCGTACCGTAACTCAAAGCTCACGTATTTGCTACAGGACGTGCTGAATTCGTCGTGCAAGACGGTGATGATCGTGAACGTGGGTCCAACCTTCGAGAGCGCGAGCGAGACGTATCGGTCGTTGCAATTGGCGGAGCGGGTGCGCAACATTGTGGTGGGCAGGAACCAAATCGTGAAGAACAAGAAGGATATTCTGTCGGCGAAGAAGGCGTTCGCTGAGCTCCAGTCGTTGAAGCAGCAGATGCAGATCTCCCAGCGGAAGTACAAGCAGACGCAGCAGTCTGTCGTCGCGTTGGTAAGTCGCTGTGGAGCTGCTCTTCATGCGCCGAGGCATTTTTTCTCACGACGTGGTTCCGATGCCTCCCCCAATGTAGAAACGCGATCAGAAGAACCAGTCGGAAAAGCAGTCGGCGGGGCTGCAGAACCGACTCAAGGCGTGGGAGACGCAGAATGCCAGCCTGAAGACCCAGAACGACTCCCTGAAGCGCATCGTGGACGAACTTGGTGGCCAGCTCAAGGTTGAACGGGAAGCCAAGCAGAAGGAAGCGGAGCAGCGCGAGGCTGCACAGCGTCTGCTGCGTCAACAGAATGCAAAGACGCGCGTGTCGTCGTCGCAGCAGGAGGCGCAGCAGAAGCTGCTCCATGATCGAGACGAGGAGATCAAGAAACTGCGGCAACTGGTGACGGAAGCCAGGCGGCGCAGCACATCCTCGCTCATCCCGCGGATGCAGCCATCGTCCCCGCCGATGAAGAAATCGAGGAGCTCTCGCTCTGTCAGTGTGCCTGACAATAACCAGCAGGAAGACGAACCTGTCTCGACCGGAGGCGCCAACGCTCTTCCTCCCGTTGCGAAGACGCGCGTCGTCACCCGCAGGTCCACAGGCTCTCGTGTGCAAAGCAATAACCCCGCAGGTGATGAAGAAGGCAGCAAGCGCGGAAGTTCGCTGGGCTCATCGCGGTCGGCGACAAGCTTATCGTCGTCGCGAGTCGCTACCAAGCCGAAGGCGAGCGCTTGGAAGTAGCTGATCTGGACCAGAACGAACGGAACATGGGCGGAGCGGAGTGAAGCTCCAGCCTTGGATGGCAATGTGGCGAGTATCGTCACCCAGTGTTCCGTTCGTGGAGCCAATTTCCAAAGTGGTGATCAGACGAAGATCACCACATCGCAACAGTAGCAATGGCGATTGCTCAAGTGCAAATGAGCAAGTCAGCAGCAAAGCGGCCTGGACACGCGTTCGGTCGCATCGTGGAGCGCGAATAATGTGTGTATTCAAGCGTATTGTGCTTCCTTTTCTTGTGTTGGTTCTGCTGCTGTATATTTTAGTTTTGAGTCAGCGCAGAGTGCAGAGTTCTACATCGACGACAGACGAGATGGGGTCGCTGCTGAGAGCCAACCGCAATCAAGACGAGGGGCGCGGTGGGTTCGCCATCTTGCCGTTAGCGCCGCCGAGAGTACCGTTGCCGACGAGGGTCCGGACAGGAGACGCGGCGTTCGTGAACTCTGCCAGGCTCCGCAGCACTTGCGAGAGCAGGCCCTTGTGTTGATTCACGCTATCAAACACATGCAACAGCTCGAAAAGGAGATCTTCTTGAGCCTCCATCGTGCTCTCAGCGGCTGCACGCTGTGTCGCCGACATGGAGCTTCGATTGCTTGGAGGGTTCAGCACGCGGTCCAGAACCTCGCTGATGGCGGGCTTCACAATGCTGCTGAAGGCTTCCTCGTCCACATCTTCGTCCTCGTTGTCGAGCTCGTGGAGGGGGGTCGCAGTGGCGGTCGTCGGACTGGCCATCGTGGTGGTGGTGGTACATGTACTGGCACTGGAGTTACTTGCCCAACTTGCTGGTGCCATTGCCACTTTGCCTTCATTAGTAGCTGCGGAACTACCCGAGTGCGGAGCAACCTGGCTGTTTCCCGTTGCTGCCGCTGCCGCTGCCGCTTGCGCCTTCATTTCTTGTTGGAGACTGTTGGACGACAGGCGGATCGTGTTGAAATCCCATCCGCTCCCCACCGACGAGTTCTTTTCTCGACTATGGCTCTTGTTGCTGTCTTTCTGACCGTATGCTGGCACAGTATCGCCTTGGCCATTGGTCATGAGCGGCATAGCGGATGAACCTTGCCATTCACGTGACGACAACACGTATCCGTTACCCCTGTGGTCACCGGTGCCACTGAATTCGTCCCCCAAATGACCGGTGTTGAGGCCACTGCTGCGTGAACTCCGTGCAGTTCCACCCTCCTCCTGGCCATCCAGTTGCTGGCGGTCCTCCAGTTGGTTCCTATCCAACAGCTCCGTGAGGTGCGAAATGTGCTTGGCAGCACGGATGAATGGGTGTTCCAGTAGCTCCGAGGCTGTGGGGCGGTCCTGCGGCGCTTTTTGCAGACATCGCGACACAAAATCCACGAACCGGGACGAGAATTTGCCTTCCAGCTTGGGCGGATCCATTGTCGGGATCATGAAGAGCACCTTCATGGGGTGAATGCTGTAAAAAGGCAACAACACACGTCATGTCAGTGCCAGGACACTTGATCTCTCGAGTCAGCTAGGAAGGCATACACCTACTCGGCTAGCGGAGGCGAGCCCTTGGCCATCTCGATGGCGGTGATCCCCAGTGACCAAATGTCGGCCTTGAAGTCGTACAGGGACTCCTGGATGACCTCGGGTGCCATCCAGAAGGGCGTCCCCACAGCAGTGTTGCGCTTCGTCATGGTCTCGGTGAGTTGGCCGGTGACGCCAAAGTCTGCGAGTTTTACGTGGCCGTCGCCACTCAGCAGCACGTTCGCGGCCTTCACGTCCCGGTGGATCTTCTTCTCCGAGTGCAAGTACTCCAGCCCCTTCAGCAGCTCGCGCAAGATGATCGCGATGAAAGCTTCGTCCAACGGGCCGTTGCACATGATGTCGAGCACCGAACCGCCAGCCAGATACTCCATGATGATCCTGCGATAGTGAGTAGAAGCGTCAGGATCTCGAGCCATCACGACCGCCAGTAACAACAGAAGACGATAAAGACCGAGATGCAACGAACCAGAGCTTGGTGCCGGCAATGAACGACCCGGAATACGTCGTCAACTGATCGCATGAGCACTGCGAAAGCACGTGGATCTCCTGCTCGCAAGGTCCCAAGAAAGCACCACACACACACAGTAGTATTAGTGACGTTGCAACTGTTATAGCTACAGGGTGGACACCTAGTGAAAGGGAGGAAGAAGAGACGCACCTGCTGCACGTCCTCGATCTCGTCGGCCGCGGACTCCAGATCGATGATCTTCACGGCGACAATCTCGTCCGTCTGCGTGTTGACGCCCTTGAAGACCTCCCCGAAGGCGCCCCCGCCGATGCGCTCCAGCAGTTCGTACTGCACACTCGGATCCAAGGTGCCGCTCATGCTGCAAGGTGTGCGTTCGTTCTTCCTGGGGAGTGCGAATGGATGCCTAACTGAACCCCCAGTCAAGACAGAGCACAAGTCAGCACCAGCACACCGCAACAACGCTCGTATCAAAGCGAGAACACCACGAGGCGATGCAGCAGAACGACGGTTGCACCCTAGAGGGTGGCTTTCCGCTGCACGGCCACTGCTGCAGCCGGAAGCGACACATATTCCCGCATGACCCACCTGCTTTTCCTTCCTTTTTCCAACTGGCCGTGCTGCTTGATGAGCTGCGCTCGCTGACTTCTCCCCATTTGAGGGGTGCGAGGAATCTCCCGTGGCCTATTGGCTGAAAACCTCCAATCAAAGCATTCAAAGCACATTCACTGGCTGATATTCCGCATTGCTCACGGATGATTGGAGAAAAAGATGAACGCTGTTGACGAAAAACACAGCCAAATTTTCAGTTCGAAGCAATTTTTGCCAACAGATGGGTGTAATGCGCCTCCAGGCGCTGGTACTCGGCCTCGAGGAAGGTCTTGCGGCGGTCTGCGCTGCCCATGCCGTCCAACTCCTCCGTGTGCAGTCGGAACAGCCGCTTCTTCACCTCCAGCCGGAACTTCTTGCGCTGCGCCTCGTCCTTCGGGTCCACGAACGCCAGCTTGCGCGCCTCGTAGCACGTCTGCACCTGCTTCTGCGTGATCTTGAGCTTCTGCTGCACCGCGTGGGTGTCGGCGGTCGTCAACGCCGCCGTGCCGCGCGCAGTGCCACTGGCGTCCGCGCTGGCGTCCGGTGCCAGCGAGAAGAACTCGTGCTGGAAGCAGTTCTTCAGGTCCACGAGGTCTCGCAACTGCAGCGCAGGGATGGAATAGGCATGCGTGGGTTGATTAGACACACGCACACACACAGGAACGGCAGGTACGGGACATTACGCACGCTGGCAAACGCCGGGACGGGATCCTCGACGGTGATCTCGTAGACGCGCTCGTTCGCCAGCGCCTGTGCATGTATGCTCTGCACCAAACGCTCGGCGTGACCTGGCAAGAGCATAGCCAGCAACCAGCTATTGGCTACTACTGAAGTACAACGCAACAAGGAAGACTGCGCCGTACCTTGACGCTGGTAGGTGGGGAAAATGAGCGCCTGGCAGATGCGGTGCGTCTCGTGCTGCTCGGGCTTGCAGTACTCAGCTTTCCGCCCGAGCGGGTTGAAGAACTTGAACACGGTGATGTAACCCACAGGCCGGAACGTCCCGCTGTTGGCTCCCGAGCGCTCGTAGAGGAGGTAGACCACCCATCGCGGATCTGAGACGTCGACGGCATCCGCTCCTGCTCAGCCATCAACCAGATTAGTGTACGCTCCTTCGTCTCGATGATTGCAGCGCTGAGGAACTGACCTTCGATGAACCAAAGCGACAGCGTTTGCAGATTTGCGAGCAGTCTCTGCGCCGCATCGTTGTCCTCCAAGCTACACTCGTAGATCTCGAAGTACCGCGAGCTCGCTGTTTGTTCGCCTTCGAATGCTGTCGTTATGTACGCCTCGATTAGCTTCCCCGGCGGACTAGCGAAGTCTTGTGCTGCGCTGCGCAGACCCGCTGCAAACGTCTCCTTGTCTTGCGTAAAACCCGTCGGCAGAGATGGCGACAACTTTGCAACCACGTCATCTGCACTGTAGAACACAACAGGTCGCGGCGTCAGTGGTAACTCTCAACGCCTGTTCAACACGAATGGCAAAGTGTCACTCACGTGGCCTCCTTCTCCTTGAACTCCACGTTCAGCCACGCGCCGAATTCAAAGCCATTGAAACACACCGAGATCTTGAGGCCTTCGTATCCGTCCACGACCTCGTCGGTGCCGAACGCATGGTACGTGAACTTGGGCGAGAACCACTCGAGAGTCTGCGCTTCAACTTGCTCCGCATCGGTCGCTAAACCAAGCCAGAGTGATGCAGTGAGTGGCAAAACAGGAGACGCGACTGAAGCGCATCCTTTCCTACCGATAGCTAGCGTTGTGGCGTCATTGGAAGACGCAGAGCATGCGAAACGCACGCGCTTGACGACGGGCAAGGCGTCGCCACCATCCAGCCGGGAGTGCTTCGCCCCGCCTTCCTCCGTTGCCGCCATTTTTCGCGAGTGCTGGTTCGTGGTGTGGTACATATATCTGCCACCATAGATCAGGTCTATTTGGTCAAATATTTACTGTACGAACCCTTAATGGCGAGCAAAAGTCGAGGTTTAATGTGGTGGACGCTAGATCAGTCCGCGTGATGTGAACCACCCACCGATCCGGCCAACAGGACATCGATTGGGTGCGGTCACAACCGAATTTGCCGTCGAAGGGACGCGCCGATGCAGCGCTGAAGGCACGAAGCACGCCTTCGGTATGTCCCAGCCTGCGTTGCGGCTGATGTGCGCACACCGTTGGTGGTGTCGCGTGCATGTGCTTGTGTATATTGGGTGCCCTCTTCTGTATTTCCGTGAACGAAAATGCTTGCCACCTTAACCTTGGGCTTGCTGCAGTCGTGCCACGGAATAGCGATTGATTACGATCAAGGCGACTTTAAACCAAGCCCGAACTCTGCAATGTTTGTGTCTTGACCTGTCTCAATGCTACATCCCTCCACCGCTATGTGATTCTTTTGTAGACAATGTAGTTTGTAAAGTGTTACACTGCTAGAAGCCGCAGACTTCGTTGTTAGCGCTTGCGTTTGGGTATCCTAAGCATCTGCATGCAACTCGTAGTGCACCGATATGCGTTCAACTCGGAAACAGTAGTCTCCGTCCGGATGCGTTTCCACCACCGAGCTCTTGGTCGCATGCGATGCGGGGTTTAGAAGAAGCAGTCCGGCAAACACCGGCGAGTACGATTATGTTGCTATTGCCCATTGTCAATATCCGCTTCACATGGGTCGCGTTTACCCATTGATGTGGTGTTGCGAGGAATCCAATGCAGTTTCCGTGCTCGCACTAATCGCCAATGGGTGGTGCGGCCACATTTGCGGATTCACATTGGGCAACAGATCTGGGCCCTCGTGCACAACAATTTTATAATTAATAGCCCGTGTCAAAGTATTGCTTGTTAGTGGAAAATACAATTTGGTAGTGGTGGCGTCCAAAACTATTAGTTATTGCACTAACGGATTAGGGAATCCAAACACCACGAAATTTGCAAAATCTCTAGAGCATATTTGATTGGAAATTTATCATTGAAGTGCATAAGCGTAATTTAACATTCACACCTCTCAAAACACCCTGCAGACCAGCACAATCCTCGAGGTTTTTCTCTCTCGCCGAATCAGGGTCCTGATATGAAAAAAGTTCGAGGGGGAGGAAGGAGCAAAAGCTTCCGCATCCAAAAGCACCACCGAAGAAAGCGGAGAAGGCGCGCACCCGGCGGAAGAGAGAGAGAAGCTCGCCCCATTCGAGTCCACACCCGCTCCGCGCCCAGACGTCGATCCCCACTCAGTGCGTATTCCCCCTCGTAGCGCCATGGACCAGCTGATCCCCATCATCAACAAGCTGCAGGACGTGTTCAGCGCCATCGGCCAGTCGCCCATCAACTTGCCGCAGATCGTGGTGATCGGCAGCCAAAGCAGCGGCAAGTCGTCGGTGCTGGAGAACATCGTGGGCAAGGACTTCCTGCCGCGCGGCTCGGGCATCGTGACCCGGCGGCCGCTGGTGCTGCAGCTCTACAACACGAACGGCGGGGCCGCCACGGTGCCCGATGACAGCGCCGACGCCGACGCCGACGCCGACGGGCAGCCGGAGGAGTGGGGCGAGTTTCTTCACATGCCCGGCCAGAAGTTCACGGACTTTGCGGAGATCCGACGCGAGATCGAGAAGGAGACGGACCGCATCACGGGCAAGAACAAAGGCATCTCGAACAAATCCATCAACCTCAAGGTCTTCTCGCCCTACGTGTTGAACCTCACGCTCGTGGACCTGCCGGGCATCACCAAGGTGCCCGTGGGGGACCAGCCCGTGAACATCGAGGAGCAGATCCGAGACATGTGCACGGAGTTCATCTCGAACCCCAACTCCATCATCCTGGCCGTCACGTCGGCCAACACCGATCTGGCCAACAGCGACTCGCTCAAGATGGCGCGCGAGATCGACCCGGAGGGCCAGCGCACCATCGGCGTGCTCACCAAGCTGGACCTCATGGACGACGGCACGGACGCCATGGAGATGCTGCAGGGCCGCGTGATCCCGCTCAAGCGGGGCTACGTGGGCGTCGTGAACCGCAGCCAAGCCGACATCAACTCGGCGCTGTCCATCCGGGAATCGCTGACCAAGGAGCAGACGTTCTTCAAGACGCACCCGGCCTACCGCGCCATTGCGTCCCGCATGGGCACGCAGTATCTGTCCAAGACGCTCAACACCATCCTCATGCACCACATCCGCGACTGTCTGCCGGACATCAAGTCCAAGATCAGCAGCATGGTGAACGACCTGGACCAGGAGCTGGGCGAGATGGGCTCCCCCACGGAGCAGATGTCGTCCACCGAGATGGGCGGCTGCCTGCTCAACCTGCTCTCGCACTTCTCCACCAACTTCACCAACTCGCTGGACGGCCGCAACCACCAGCTCGTGGAGATGGACGAGCTCTACGGCGGCGCGCGCATCAACTTCATCTTCAACGAGATCTTCTCCAAGTCGCTGCGCGAGGTCAACCCCTTCGACGGCCTCAGCGACGAGGACATCCGCACGACGATCCGCAACGCCAACGGGCCGCGCCAGTCGCTGTTCGTGCCCGAGGTGTCCTTCGAGCTGCTGGCGAAGCGCCAGATCAGTCGACTGGAGCAGCCCGGTCTGCAGTGCGTGGACCTGGTCTTTGACGAGCTGCAGCGCGTGACGTCGCAGTGCGAGACCATCGAGCTCACGCGCTTCCCGGAGCTGCGTGACCGCGTCATGGAGGTGGTCAACGGCATGCTGCGCGCCTCGCTGGTGCCCACGCAGGCCATGATCCAGAACCTCATCCAGATCGAGCTGGCCTACGTGAACACCAACCACCCGGACTTCATCGGGGGCAGTCGCGCGGTGGCGCAGCTCATGGAGAAGATGCAGCGCGAGACCATGGCGTCTGCCGGCGCAACGAGCAACGGCCTGGTGACCCAGGACCCGCGACGTGGTAGCGGAGCCATGAAGCAGGGCGGAGCACCCCCGGCCCACGGTGGGACGGCCGAGGAGAAGCAGGAGAACGGCACGGGCCTGTTGTCGTTCTTCGGCGGAGGCCGCAAGAAGAGCGGTGCGGAGAGTGGTGCGAGCTCGAAACCCGCCGTCGTGAAGCTGCCGCAGGTGCCGGTGAGTATGCGGCAGGCGGAAGACCCCACGGATCGGGAGCGCATCGAGACGGAGATCATCAAGAGTCTGCTGGCGTCCTACTTCGACATCGTGCGGAAGAACTTTCTGGACCTGGTGCCCAAGGCCATCATGTGCTTCATGGTGGCGCACTCGAAGGAGAACATCCAGAACGAGCTGGTGTCGTCGCTCTACCGTGAGGACAAGATCGCGGAGCTGCTGGCGGAGACGGGCGACATCGCGGTGCGCCGCTCGAACTGCGACGAGATGCGGACGTTGCTGCAGCGGGCGCTGGAGATCGTGAACGAGGTCCGCGACTTCAACACGTTCAAGTGAGGCGGCGATGTTAGTCGAGTGGAGGCAGGCGCCTCACAGTAGAAGGAAGGGCAAGGCGCTCACGGGCTGCAGCGATGGCCTACACAGCAGAGAAGAGAGTGACACGACAGATACAAGAGAGAG
>MBAC02010809.1:0-13420 GCA_001712635.2 Nothophytophthora sp. Chile5
ATGCGCTCCATGAAGGCGTTGATCGAGTCGATCTCGCCCTCCAGCTGCGTGGACGCGTGCTGCAGACTCTCGTCCTCCTCCAGCAGCCGGTTGGTCAGCATCTCGAAGGCCTCGCCCAGCTGCTGCAGCAGACTGCGGATCTGCGACGTCATCATCATGTCCTCGTCCTTCTCCTGCGGCTTCGACACGCTGTACACGTCCTCCACCTGCGCCCAGATCTCGCGCTTGTCCACCTTCTCCTTCGAGCACTTGCGGCTCACCGACAGCTCCTTCACCACGTTCTTGATGTCCGTGTCGTCGTCCTTCTGCAGACGCGAGGACTCCTTCAGGTCGTCCACGCGCTCCGTGCGGCTGGAGTCCAGGATCTTCGCGTCCTTCTTGCCCAGGTCCGCGGCGTGGCCCGTCACGTACTGGTACCAGTTCTCCGACGACTTGAGCATCTCCACCTTGTGCTCGCCGTTCAGGATGCGCTGCTTCTGACGCATGATGCGCTCCTCCTGGTCGATCACGCGGTGCGTGAAGTGCTGCACCAGCTTCTGCAGGTCGGCGGCGCGCACCGCCTGCTTCACCAGGCGGTTGGCCTCCACCTTCTTGCGGCTCGAGTGCTCGTGCAGCGAGTCCAGCACCCAGTTGCCGGCGTTGTTCATCAGGTCCGTGATCAGCGTCTTCTTCTCCTCGCGCTTCGTCTCCTCGTCCGCCAGCAGCTTCGTCTCCGTCTCGATCAGCTTCAGGAACTCGACGATCATGGCCTCCTCCTTGGCCGCGTTCTTCACCTCCACCTCCAGCGTCTTGATGTGCTCGTTCATGCGCTCCAGCAGCGACGTGCACAGCTTGTTCTCGGTCTCCAGCTGCGCCGCCTGGTCATCCAGCTCCTTCTGGAACTGCGCGCGACGACGACGCACGTCGTTCATGAACTCATCGCGCTCGTCCACCTCCGGGTCGCCGCCTTCCTGCGGGATGCGCTTGTTGCTGTCCTGCACGGCGTGCAGCTCGCTGGCGCGCACCTTCATGTCGGCCTCCAGACGAGCCACGTACTCGGGCGTGATCACCAGCGCGTTGCGGGCCTCGTCCAGCGCGTTCTTGCAGTCCTCCTGGTGCTCGCCGAACAGCTTGCAGTCCTCCTTGCGCTCCTCGGTCAGCGCCGCCCGCTTGAACAGCAGCATGCGCTGCGACTTGGTCTGGCGAGCCAGCTGGTCCGAGAAGATGTCCGAGCGCTTCTTGCCGCGCGACAGGCGAGCCGCGTGCTCGTCCAGACGAGCCTTGGTCGTGTCGTTGCGCTCGCCCTGCAGCACACGCCACTCCTTCTCGTACTCCTCATCCAGCGCTTGGTGACGCGAGCGACGCTGCGCGATGGAGCGGTTGCGGGCGCCGATCTCCGTCTTAAGCGCGAGCAGGTCCGCCTCGATGGTCTTCACCTTCTTCTGGCGAGCCTCCGCCTCCTGACGCACATACTCGTGCTCCTGCTTGTAGCGCGTGTCCTCGTCGCGACACATCTCGTCCTCGCGCTTCATGTTGGCGCGACTGCTGGTCCAGTGCTCGCGCTCCTTGGCCAGCTTCATCCACTCGTCGTCCACCGTGTTGCCTTCCTCCTCCAGCAGCTCCGGCTCCTTCTCCTGCATCTTCACGAACTGCGCGTGCAGGTCGATGAGGTCCCGCGGAACCTTGTCCTTCTGGTCCGACGCCGAGTGGAAGATGCCGTACGAGTGCACGATCCAGTCGTTCGCAATGTCCTTGGACACCGCCGGATTGTGCGCCTCCGACCAGTTGGCACGGTGCTTGCTCCACACCGCCATGTCGTTGTTCCACTGCGACGTGTCGTGCTGGAACGAGTCCTTGGACTTGGTGAACTCCACCTTCTCCTTGATGCGCGTCTCCTCCTCCGTCGCGCGTACCGACTTGTCCCGCACCGTGTCGAAGAACAGAATGTGCGTGGTGTTCGACTGCTTCTGGTACCGGTCCTTCTCGCGCTCCATGCGCTCCGTCTGGGTCTCCTTCCGAGCCTCCAGGGCCTTGAACCGAGTCGCCGCTTGCTCGCGACGCACGTCCTGCTGAGCCTCGCGCTTCTGCTGCGTAGCGGCGCGCTCCGCCTGCTCGCCAATGCGCTTCTTCTGCGCCGACTGGCGCTCGATCAGGTCGTTCACCTTGGCTCGGATCTGCGCCTTCTCCAGCTCCAGCCGCAATGACATGATGATGCCGTCGTACTTGTCCGAGTCGTACAGCGACTTCTTGCCGCTCTTCTGGAACGCGCGGAGCTGCTCCGTGGGCAGCGCCAGGAACGCCTTCAGGCAGTCCGCGTCGCGCAGCAGCGGGTGCAACAGACAGCCGTACAGGAACGTCTGCAGCACCTTCTCGCGCTCGTTCTTCGGCGTGCGCTTCTCCGGGAAGTACGGCAGCGCCTTGGGGTTCGTGAAATCGCCCAGCTTCACGAACAGCCACTCGAAGTCCGCCAGACTGCGCTCCTCGTGGATCTGGTACTCGTGCGTCACGGAGCGGTCGCCATCCGTCACCGAGTAGTGCTCCGCCTTCACCGCCGCCTCGTTAGGCTCGCAGTACGTCTTCACCATGTACGTCTCGCTGTCGGCCGTGTTGCCGCTGGCCTTGGCCTTCACGCTCACCAGGATATCCAGCTTCGTCAGGTACTCGAAGCCGGCGGGCGGCTTCGACACCGGGTCCATCACAGGCTTGATGAACTTGGGCGGGTTCTCGTTACACGACGTGCAGTGACGCACCGGCATGGGGAAGCCCAGCTCCGGGATGGGCTTGGACTCCACGCTGCACTGGTTGCACACGCTGCGGGTGCAGCGACGGCAGTGGTGCTGGCGGCGGCCCAGCTTGAACGGCCGGAAGCACACCTGACACTCGGTCTGGTCGCTGCGCGCAGTGTCCGAGACGAAGTGGCTCGTGGGGTCGCCGCCCAGCAAGCTGGAGTCGCGGGCCCGCTCCGAGTCGTTTCGGCTGCGAGACGTCGGGTCCTGCAGGTTGCGGTAGGCGTCGTTGATGCGCTCCAGCGTCTCCTGGTCCTCCAGCTTCGTGGGGTCCATCGAGCGCGACTTCTTCTTGTATTGCGCAGCGATCTCCTCCGGAGACGCGTCTTGGCTCACGCCAAGCACGTCGTAGCTCTCCTGCCCAGACAGCGAGCGACTGGTGGGACCGCGACGCTGCGCGAACACGTCGGCAGGCGTCGTGATGGCCTTCATCTGCAGCGCAGTGATGCAGTTGCGGCAGCAGCGCTGCTGCGCGTTGCCGTAGCCGAAAGACGACGGCACCTGCATCTTGTGGTTCACGCAGGCGCGGCAGAACAGCAGCCCGCACACGCGGCAATGGTGGCGCCGCGGCTTGGGGAAGCCGAACGGCGACTTGCAGTCCATGCACTCGGTGGAGAAGTTGTCGGGCACCCACAGCTTCTCCAGGCCGGCCACGTCGGACGGAACGCCGTCCAGCGAGCTGCGGCCGCTGTTCTCCTGGGCGCCCATGCGCCCTTCGCTCTGAGCGCGCGGGGCTGACCCCGCGGCTGCAGGCTTCTTGGCCGGAGTCGACTTGCGCTCGGGAGCCGGAGCCGACGCGGACGCGGGCAGAGGCGCCGGGCGTCCGCCCGAAGACGGGGCCGTGGAGCGACCGCTGGAAGGCGGACGGCCGCTGGACGGAGCCGACTTGGGCGCAGCAGCGGCCTTCGGGGCCGCAGCCTTTGGAGCCGCAGCCTTCGGAGCCGCGGGCTTGGCGTCCGCCGGAACCGCAGCCGGAGGCGGGGTCTTCTTCGCTGGCGCCGCCGCCGGGGTGGGAGCTTTCTTGGCCGGAGCCGCCGGAGCTGGCGCCGGGACCGCCGCGGCCTTCCGCTGAGACAGGGACAGGCTCACCTTGGTGCCGCAGTAAATGCAGAAGGCGTCGCTCTCGGACACGTCGCGGCCGCACTTGATGCAGCTGAGCGCGTTGTTGGCGCTAGCGGCGGCCGGCGCCGCCGCTTTCTCGGAACTTCCCGCCATCGCTGGCTCGGTGTCGCTTGTTCGCCGCCGTGCAAAAGCCGATCGCTCGGAATTGCAAAACACGCGGATAAGCGAAGAGACCGAAGGCGCGAGAGTCAGCAAGTGGAGTTATGAGCGACTGAGCGGCCGGCGGCAAATGGCGGGCGACAGGGGCGCGAGCCTATCCGGGAAGGGAGAGGCCCAGGGCGAGGGGGCGAAAGGGGGAGAGGAGCGTGCTCGGGCGGTTGCTGTTCCCTTTCGGTTAGGTACGTGGGTGTTTGTGCGTGGTCGGGTTGTTGGGACGGAAGCCGAGTGGCTGCAGCAGGATTGCCAGGTGTTTGTCGCTCGCTCTCTTGTTCTCGCTTTTCGTTGGAACACCACGCGAGTCGTGCCTTTACCGTCGCTGCGAGAGAGAGCGGAGCGGAGAACACGCGTTCGCACAACACCGCGCACAGACTCACCAAACCGATCTTTTCGGCTGCGGAAAAGGGAGAAAACCGCGGCAAATCAATGCAAGTGCCTGGCTTTATCTTGCAAAACCTGTATCCTTTGGATTCGTTAAAAAAAACGCCTGAGTTTGCGGTGAGAGTTTCGGAAACTTGACAAACGCAATTTTCACGTTTGCTGCTGGACGCGCGCAAAATGTGCGCAAATGAGCGACTTACGTGAATTTCGGGGAGACCAGATCCGAGGCACGAACGAACGTTCCAGACCAGTTCAGTCAACGTTATATTCGGTGATGAGCCTCACTGTACTTCTAGCAAGACAACCCCCACCCCGAGGAATGTCCCGAATACACGTGGAAAGAAATTGGATGGAAACACGAGTGCCTCCACCTCGTGGCCTTGTTCCGGTATGCTGCCTGCGGTGGCTGCGACCACGCCCTTGTCCAACATACGGCGCCACGCTTGTGAAGGTCGCTGGCAACGACATTTAGAACCCGCGGTCTCGCAACTCGCAATCATCTAGCTCGCAATAACATGCACGAAGGCAACGAGCGGTATTTCACGCGTGGCTGCAGTCGTCGATGCAACTTTCCTGAAAAATAGCAGCGGCAGCTCGTGAAAAGTCAGGAAAGGCCCCAAAAATGAAAATGTTGCACAAGAGGCGACTTGTTTGCGACTAAAAGGCGGAAATCTGACCGCGGAAGCTCTGACGTGACTGACTTGGGCCATCCCCTTCCCCTGGTCGAGGACGTCCGTCAGTCAGCGATCAACATCACAATGCAACACCAGATGTGACGAAAACAGGACAGCGCTAGGCCAACTCTGGTGCAAAAAAGCCAGCTGGCGTGGCTTTGCAACCGAGTGCTTGCTCCTCCCCACTTCAAATGGCGGGCGGGCATTACCGAATCCGGCTTCAATCTCTGTCGAAAGTGCAGGAATGTTCCGACTCGCTCCGATTAGTGGGCTCACCAGCAGCCTCGCCTCGATGAGGAGCGTCGAAGCGGCTGGAATGGTCACAGACCAGAAGCTCTTGGAGCGCTATGTGTCGGTGCAGAAGTTCTGTCAAGCTTGCACTCCCAGCTGGGGACAGGGACGCTCTTCTCAGATGCACTCTGCATGCGTTCCGCCCGGTGAGTGCGCTTCCTGCTCGCTTCCGATTTTTACGCTTCAAATCCTGTGCATCCATGCCCAGCCGCCAAGCAATAAAGCAATAACATTGGTGAAGATGATGGCTGTCAGCAGCTCCTTCCGCTGCGCCTGAAAGGCTGGACTGCCTCGGAGAAACGCGTGTGCGGATTTGAACGAAAGGCGCCTTCTGGCTGGAAAGCGGTGGGGTTATGTCGCTAGGGTGGTCCTCTCAATGCCACGACGCCGATAGGCCCGCGCGTTACTCACGCACGCACCGGTCGTGACGTTGCCACTTCCCTCAAAGGGGGGACTGACGCCACGTCGGTACGTGTATCGGTACGCACAACGTTGACCCCTCCGTCGGCGCCGACTCCGCAGCGATTGTCGAGGCAGCCACGCGCTGCCTCAATTGACTGGCTCGCCGGCCCATACTTCCGACGATATACAAGGAACAGCAGCCAAGCAAGTGACGCCGAGCCCCCGCATCCGACAGTACGTCATTTGACAATGCGGCGACCACCAAGCGCAAAACTGGTCCCCCCTCCGCCCAGGCTGCAACAACGGGAACCACCGTGCAAACTGCAGAGCGCTTGCACATCCCGACACATTCGTTCATTTGCACCGACGGCTTCCCCTATTCGTCGTCCGCCAGAGATTCCCGTTCCCGATAAAAGCCGGTTGGTTGGAAGCAACAAGTTGAAGCTGGCTGGCTGTGGCGGAGAGATCCGAAAACTGAAGCCAGCTCGACCTTTTAGCTCAATGCTGCTGCGGAGCGTTATGTTATTGCGGGCACCACGCTGCATTGCAATTTGCAAACTGCAAATGGATTTAGCAGGTGGTCGCCTCCATTCGCAGCGCTCCCCGAATCTTATTCATGGGTTAAAATACTTATCGGCAGTCTTGCTACATAATATGAATCAGAACCGGTTGCGCATCTGGACGTGCGTGCGCTGGGTGAATCGCGTCGCTTCTCTCCGAAGCTTCCATCGAGCCTTCTCGCAGAGAATATCATTGCGGGCTTCCTTCAAGACGGGGCAGGCAGAAATCAGCTTCACGCTCCAGCGGAATCCACAGTGGATGGTGGGTACATGCACATGCACAAGTCCGGAAGAAGTTCTTCAAGATCTCGTTGTTGCATTCGAGATCTTTGCATCCATCCCAGGCGTTTGAGTGCATGTCGGTAGGTGACGACAGTTGCATATCAGTGGCCTCGTTTGCGCCAGCAACTCCTGCAACTCAGAAAGCGGCTGCATATCCGTCAGTCTTTGCAATGCGCTTTGCAGCTCTTTTGCGTTTGCGCAACATCACATACGCTATTTTGCTCGATGGCGGTGCATTGGGGAAGGTTACACCACATCCCGAGCCTTGCTGTTGTTTAGTGTGGCGAAGAGGGGGGCTCAGCGTCGTCGCCCGCCGTGAGCTCCGCGGGTCTGACGATGGCGCTATCTTTCCGTGACGCTTCCTGCTGGCGCTGGAGTCTGGGCGACGGTTTCGAGTGCGTCGTCTGCAATGCAACAGCATAACAGTCAGTGTGCGCGTTAGTCTAGTCTCTCCATGGCCACTCGACCGGCCGCAAATGACTGTACCATGTGCGTATGCGCGGCCTTGGTCTTGGCGTTGTGCGAGAACGTGGCGAAGGACGAGCGCGGCTCGGCGTAGGACCCGGGGCCGGGCGGCACGTCGCCCATGCGCATGAGCACGGTCTCCTGGCCGTCGCACTTGCGCACGGCGCCGGCGAGCCACGAGCTGCGGCTGCTCAGGTTCGCATGCGGGTCCTTCGCGTCCTGCGGACTGTTGGGTGGCGGCGGTCGGCGCGCCGACTTGGGGGACGGCGCCAAGCGGCCGCCGGGGCAATCCGGGTTGTACGGCGCGTAGATAGGACCGGGCGAGAACTCGCCCATGTTTTCGCGCGTGTGTTGGCTCGACACGAACTGCACGCGCGTGTTGCCTGCCACTTGGCGGCCAGGCGTCCGGGGTGAGGTAGGCTCGCTCTGCCGCTTGCCGAAGCGCTGCTCGTGGCCGAACGCGTTGCCGCCGTTCTTGCCGCTCGCGTTGTTGCTCGAGGAGCTGGACGGTTGCTCCTCCGACGCAGAGACTTCGGACTGCTCCTGGGTAGCAGTCCCTCCGGAGGGCGGAGGGCGAGGCCTCACGGGGGAAGCTGGCATGACCAACACGCCGTTGCGGTTGATGACGGACAGCCAGGACTCGCGATGGCCACGGCGAGGACTGTCGACGTCGGGCAGCCGCATCTTGTGGGCCTCAGCCCGCGCCGCTGATCTCGGGGAAGCTGGTGGCGCGAACGAGAACTTGGGAGGCGCAGCTTTGCCGCCGTTGCAGGCCAGGTAGTTCACGTTGTACTTGGGTCCGGGACTCTCGGCCGCCATGAGTTCGCGCTGGTGACTCATGCCCGTCATGTTCACTGCAGCAAAGGCGAAGACAGGAGCGTAGGGAGCGTCAGTAGGCCGACCGAAAGCAGCTCAATGCGAGGGAAGTTACAGAAGCCACGCACCTTTCTGCGATAAGAAGCGGTCGGATTTGGGGAAGGACATCTGCGGCGCCTGCGTCTTGATGGTCTTGAAGTTGTCGTTGTAGTGGCCAGGCGCCAGACTGCTGTCTGTGGATTGAGAGAGAGGCAACAACGGACGAGCGCTCAGCGTTCAGCATCTGCGTAGCAGTTCCCCGACGCTTCTACAGCAGTGAACGAGGGGGAATAGCAAGGTTCTGCGTGGGATTCTACTCACCTTTGCTGACCACTGGCATATGCGGCGAAGGGGAACCCCCAATCCAGCTCTCGCGCTTGCCCCATTTCCGGTTCTCGTCCACCGGCTTGTAGTCGGCCTTCATGACGACCTGCCCCTTGGCTCGCACATCTGGCTTGGCGTAGATCGGGCCGGGTGATCGAGCTACAACGCCATCAAGCAACAGACAGCAAGTGCAGCGGTCTGGTCAGCAGACACCCTGCGCCAGTGCGGCTTCCACTGACTAAGCAGACGCACCTGCTTCATTGGGGAACCGCTCGGAGCCGCCAAAGATGGACATGGAGCTCCCTGCGGATGGCCTGTCGACTCGCCTATTGCTTGCTGGCCATGCCACACGGAGGCAAGGCAAGTGTGCGATCTCAGCTCAGGAGGGACAGTCCGTTCCGAGCTCTTGAGTTGTTGGCGGGGGCTCCATTTCGCCGCCACCGCCGCCTCGAAATAGCCGCATGGCTGTCTATTCCTGGGGAAATGGAAGATAAGCTCGCGCGCAGTAAACTGGTACACCGGTACTTAGTTGAAGGGGTTAAAGTTGCGTTTGATTACGTTGCTTCTATTCGTTCTTATGGTGCCCACCTACTACCGTCACTTAACTGAAATGATCTGCAACTTAATTCAACGGAGTCATCCCAACCGTCCAAGCCAACAGCTCCGACGCCCATGTTGCCGCGCCGAGCGACGTTCGCGGCGCGCCGCTGCTGGCCGCAGCTCGGGGTCTCACGCTCCGCGCTCTTCAGATCTTCAAGCAGTGCGTCCTCTAAGGATCCCCTGCCTTCCACCGTCAAGGCCGAGGCCTCTACCGCGACGAAACGCGCATCTCCCGTCCAGAACCTTCGCAACGCCTTGGACGCTCTGGACGTGATGATTGACGAGGCGGAGAAGAAGGTGGAGAAGAAGTACCGACCCAACATGTTCGCCGAGTTCAAGCAGCTCAACGACAAGGAAGGAAAGGTGGTGGAAGGTCCCGAGACGCTCGTCGCAGTGGCCAAAGCCGCGCTGGTGCCGTCGCTGGCCGTTGAGGACCTGGAAGGCAAGCACGTGGACCTGCAGGCGCTCGTTTCTTCCGGGAAGGTGACGCTCGTGCTCACGTCCTTCAAGGCCTTCGGCCAGAACATGCTGCCGGCCTGGCGCGATGGGTTTATGGCCGCGTTCACGGACCGTCAAGGCCAGGAAGACGACCGGGTGCAGACCGCGACGCTCAATGTCGTCGAGGACTGGTACATGAAGCTCGTACGCGGATCCATCACCCGCGGCTTGCAGGAGCAGACGCCCAAGACGCTGCACGCCCGCACGTTCTCGTATTTCGGGCGCTGCGACGCCTTCCGGACCCCTCTGGAGCTCAACAACAGCTTCGTGGGCTACGCGCACCTCGTGGACGGCAAAGGCCGCATCCGATGGCTGTACGTCCCGAGTATCTCTGGGGTTGGATTGACTTCAGGACTAATTGATTTGGTGTGTTTGTATGGGCTTTGGCAGCGCTGGCGGCCCGGCGACGCCGCTGGAACTCGAGCGGTTAGTGAAGGTGACGAAGGAGTTGCTGGCTCAGAGCGAGCAGCCCAAGCGTCGGTAGGATATGCACGAGCTTGGAGAAGGCAGCGGCGGACCTTGAGTATCGAAATCGCAAGCTTAGACCCCTCAGTTCCCCATACCAAACGGACGAGAAGACGCTGGACGCCACGATGTCCGAATGACCCGGTGGGTCAATAAAATAGGCTCAAGATGAGTGTGGAGACAGATCTGAGCCATCTCGTGCGTCTAAAGGTTGGAGGAAATGGGCGTGACGACGGCTCCCCCTCGACTGGGGGGATTTGGAGGAGCGGCGTCCACGGTGATGTCCACGGCGTCCAAGTCCACGTTGCTCTTGCACATTGGGCAGGACTACAGGCATAAGCACGCAAGTCGCCGTGTTAAAACCCAGTGGAAGGAGGCAGGGAAGCAGTTGCAGGCGTACCGTGTTGCGGTTGAGCCACTCGTCGATGCAGGCCACGTGGAAAATGTGTTTGCACGGCAGGTTGCGGACCTCCTCGCCGTCCTCGAACTCGATCTGCCAATTGATTGCAACACCCCCGGGACAAGCAAGTGTGAGTTGGCGGCCACCTCGCTACCGTCGGTCTCCGCTACGTACCAGACAGATTGGACAGACGTCTTCGTTCGCCATGGCACTGCCGTCCATTGGGTCCAGCGGGGCCGTCGGGCTCTCGGGGTTCCGCTCGGCGCGGTTGTATTTGGTGATCTGCAGCTGCTCCAGTCGCTCCTTCGTCACTCCTCGAACGACCGCCACCCCGCGGGTGTGAGCAGCACGAAGCTGTTCATCAATCAAGGCAGAGCGAGCAACAATAAGTGAGAAATGATCCAAACACGAAGGAAAAAGACAGCAAGCACTCACATTCCGCTGGTCGGCGCGTCGCCAGCGAACCAGCAGCACCAGCAGGACGAAGACCACGGTGACGATGAAGGCGCCGAGTATATACACTAAGGCCTCCGCAGTGACCGGTAGAGTGTTGATGGCTGTGTCGCTCGTGACCGCCAGCGTCGTGTTGTACGCCCATACATCGCCCAACTGGCTTTGATAGCTGCCTCCGTGGATGACCATGCAGTCGTTTTGCCATAGAGCGGCTCGATGGTTGTAACGCAAGGATGGAGACGGCTTCCCATCGGCAATCACCCCGTGTCGAGCCTCCATCGTCGCGTCAATCACGTTGAACTTCCCCAGCACGATGTCGTCGAAGACGTAGCCGCTGGTACTCTGCTGCGGCTTGTAGTACCCGCCAAAAAACCACATATTGAGTCCTTGGGTGGTCACGATCGACGTGTAGGCTCGCGGGACGTCCGAGGTCGGGGAGATGTTCATCCACGTCGACTTGGTGAGGTCATAAATCCACACATCGCTGAGCAAAGTCCAGCTGGAGGAGAGGAGGTGGCGGCCACTGAAGACGAGGAGATATGGCGCTCCGCCATCTTGAAGAAGCGCGACAGAGTGCGAGAAGCGAGTCGGAGGTAGCGATGGCGCCATATTCCCCATGGTCATCGAGCTCTCTGCTGGCTGCAGCTTTTCCCACACACAAGTGCTGAGATCGTAGCTCCATAGATCGTTGTAGTCGACAGCCGCATCCTCCCCCTTCTCGTCATAAGCGATGCCGCCGAAGATCAGCAAGTGGTTGCCATAGACGACAGCCCCAGCCTCCGATCTCGCGTCGGGAACAGCAGCAGAGGCGTCTGGAGACGGATCCTTGCGCCATTGAGACCCACTCGTTGACAGAGAGAGCCGCCAGACGTCGTTGTACTGCACGACCGGGACGCTGCTGGACGTGGAGGTGGTGAGAACGTTGCTCTCGGCGGCCGCGAGCGAGATCCCGCCGAAGACGATGAACTCGTTGACACTGCCGTTCGAGTGCAAGACCCCGGCATGGTGGAAGCGGTTGGACGGTCGGTTGTCGCCCACCGGCAGCTCCGTCCATTGTCTTCCAACGAGGTCGAAGACCCACGTGTCGTTGAACTCGACGTCTTCGTCCGAAAGTCTCGTGCTGATGCCGCCGAAGACATAGAGACTGTCCTGAAAGGTGGCGATGGCGTGGGCCGAACGCCGCATCGGCTGGGCCGCAGCCGAGCCAAACGAGGGGTCCCAGAGCTGCGTCCACTGCGCTTGAGTCGCGCCCAGCAGAGCAGCACCGAGTAACAATTGCCGCCATAGTCCTGCCATGAGAGTCCTCTGAAGTCTACCGTTGGCCACCGCAGCCTGACTTTTGCGTGCTTTTGAGGGAACCAATCGACGGTGAAGTGACGACGTGCGTTGAAGGGCTCAAGCGCAATAGTGCGAGTGAGGAGACGCGTGATGGGAACGTGAGACGCAAAGGGAAGAAGCTGGCGACTATTTTTAAGGACCAGATCAGAAGGAGCGCCAGGTCCGTTGAATTGGGCGGGTCGTCAATCCAGCGCAAGTTCCCCAAAGACGAGGCGCGTAGGCTTTGGACCAAGATTGCCTTCATCCAACCGCAGATCAGCTGCATAAGTAAGGCACGGGAGCGTGGACGTCCGTTGTGTTGAGCTGTCATTGCGCCAAGCATTGGGGTTGAACGATTGAACGTCGAGTGAGCTGGAATTGGACTACCGTATGCCCGCGGCGGTCGATCGGCAAGAATGACCCAAGCTTCGAGTCTGGAGAATGGCACTCGCTGTTGAAAACTCGCAGTCGTGGCGGCTCCCACAGCCATGCTGGCAACGTGCTGGAGAGTGTCGGTCGCCGAGTCCGTCCACAGCGCCATAGGGCTCGCTGGGTGCCGGAATAAAATGGAGAGTGTCGACGTCGTGGCGGCTCCAACGGGTCGCGTAACCTGCAAGGTCTCAAGCGCAGAACTCCACTTTCGCTTGGAGAAATTATGTCATTGGGAGATTGCTCTGGTCGCCGCAACACGGCGGAGTATCAGCCGGAGCCATCGTCGTGGGGCAGTGATGAGGTCGCTGCGGCCCTTAATACCCAGAAACGGGATGCCGCCTGGATGCCTCGAAGGCATGGGCATCAGCCACATGTTAACACGCCATGCGCTCTTTAATTAGTGTGCAGTCGGAGCGATCCACGTTACACTTCATGGGGTGTTGCCAAACTTCCACACCGCAAGGCGTCGTCGGGTCACTTCAAGCATAAAATAGTAGTTTGGTTGGCAAAACCCAGTATGTTCGATAGTATTTCAATATAATACTTGCTTCCACTATTCAAAATAGTGTTATTCAAAAGCAGTAGTTTTCTAATTGAAATCATTTTCTAAATCTACTATTGTTTTCTAGACCAATGCTTAAAAATTCAAAAGTGCGAGATGATGTTGCAGCTAAACTAGGCGGTTAGGAAAAGCGAATTAGAAACACAACCATAAATCCCAATACAAGGTGTCTAAATCACATATGAGGCATCTTCATTATCGATTCGCGACGTTTCATTCCAGCATCCAACCGTGTTATGGTGATGATTCCACACTTTATCCCAACATTGAAAACGTGAGACGATACACCTCTTTTGCTGATCCTCCCGGGTTCAGCACAGCACTGGCGTCAACTCTCTCGCCAAATGTATGTAGGAAAATAGAGATGCTACAAATCACGCCCGCACCCACCGGCATTACGTACCCGCTTCGCCACG
>MBAC02010811.1:0-29769 GCA_001712635.2 Nothophytophthora sp. Chile5
TTTGTGCATCTGTCTGTGGGGATTCAAGGAAGACAACCTAAAGCTACAACATCTGCAATTTCCCAACTCACTGATTCGACAGGCTACTATTTCATTGATACCAGTACTCAATTTCGCAAAGCTCGTCGAGGCCTTCGTAAAACGTTTTCGTAAATACGTATATACGTATTTACCAACGTATTAATGTATTTACGCGGCGTATATACGTATATACGTATTTACGTATATACGATTGCTGCCAACACTGCCTCAGGATCGGCATGACCTGGCTCGTCAGCGAGAAATTAATTAATTTGATTAATCCCCCCCACCTTGGGCGGAATGGAATGGCTAGCCGCATCTGAAAGCGAATGTATTTGGCGCGGTGCAGTGGCTGGTCAGCTCTCAGCTCAGAGCCAAAACAGTTATGATGAGTGGACGGTATTAATGCATGGAAGTGTGTCCGCATTCACCGCCGTCGGACACTTTCGTCGATTCTCGGACACGAGGGAACCGGCTGCAACTGTACCAGTGCATAGCTATTGCCTTCCACAGGGGCCAGTGAGGATCCACAAACCCCAGTAAGGAGGACTTCGTGGTCCAATCAATGGGACAGAAGCATCGTCATTTCTCAAGACGTTGGCGGGGCGAGCACGTAGCGACTATTGACGTCCAATATTTGGTGTCAAATGGGTGCAACCGACGAGCAGAAGCCACTTGTCCGCAAATTAGACGGCGGTGGGAGCAGCTACGGTGCAGTGTCGGAACGCGCTGACGTCACTGCTGATTCTTCGAAACCCACTGCTTGTCTGCTCGAGAACGGCGCATTGAGAGCTGGCGCGCCGCCGCGGTTGTTGTCGCGCGAAGTCTTGGGGTTATTGACACAATACGCTGGCATTGGCTTCGTCAGTGGCGTCCTGCCGGCGGTGATCTACCCGTTGCTTCAAGGATATCTCAATGCCGAGGGCACTATCGTCGTCTCTGCCAACGTGTTGGTGCACCTACCGTGGTCATATAAAGTGTTTTTCGGCATCCTGAGTGACTGCTTCCCGATCGCAGGTTATCGTCGCCGGCCATACATGGTACTCGGATGGGTGATTTGCTGTTGCATGCTCTTCCGGATGGCGAGTTTCCCGGAAACTGCTCCGTATTATGGAGATCCGGCCATGCACTCGCTTAGTCCCGATCAATGGACGGAAGCCCAGCGTGAGAGCATCAACCCCGACGCCCCTGATGCTGCTGGCAAGTACGTCATCCCCATGATGTTGGCCGCTTTCGGGTATCTGCTCGTTGAGGTGCCGTCCGATGCAGTGGTTATGGAATATGCCCAGCGTGAACCAGCGAACACTCGCGGACGAATTCAGGCCTGGATCCACTGTGTTCGCATGGGGTTCCACGCATTGGGCGCCTTCGTGGTCGCCGTCGCGTTCAATGGAGTGGAGTACGGCGGGTCCTTCGACTTCTCACTCACATTCCCGCAGATGATGTTCATCCTGGGCTGTGTGAGCCTTCCGCTCGGCCCCGCCGCTTGGCTTCTGGTCCATGAGGACGAGATCCAGCCGCCCAAGTTCACAACGTACATTCCGCGGTTCTGGCGAGTGCTACAGCAGCGTGCAGTCTGTCAGATCGCTGCGTACAAGTTCTTTTCCGGAGTGTTCGACAACTTCAACACGGTGGCCTCGAGTAATATCAAGCTTTACTGGGTACACGCTACGCCATTCAACGCGAGTATAATGGCGATCGTCGGCACCTTCGTATACGCCGGGACACTGGCCGTCATGGCCCAGCGCGGTCTCCACTGGAACTGGCACGTCGCCATCGCAGTGACAGTCGTCTCGGGCGTCGCAATCGATGGTTTCATGACCATGCTCGTCACATGGGACGTTGTGCGGAGCCAGTGGTTCTGGCTCGGCGTGCCGGTGGTGGGGTACGTTCCTCATGCCGTGCGATTCATTGTGAACAATTACGTGGTCGTGGAGCTCATCGAGCAAGGGTCGGAAGGTGCTCTCTTTGGCCTTCTCACGACCACCACACACGTAGCTGCACCCTTCGGACGAACTGCTGCCAAGGTCATTAACGCGAGGTTCCATGTATGGAAAGCCGACATCCAGGCCGACACGTTCGTGACGCGTCGAGATGTGACCATCACCATCTGCATCTGCTACGGCATGAAGTTGGTCTCGCTGGTGTTCCTGCCGCTGCTGCCGAGTCAGAAGGCGGCCACCCAGGAGCTGCGTCGCCTCGGAGGCGTGAGCAGACGGATGGGGCTGTGCATGGTGGGGATCTTGCTCGTGGCTCTGGCCTGGTCCACGGCGGTGAATGTGCTGAGCATGAACCCACACACGAAATGCTGGGCGATCACGGGTGGATGCGCCCCGAAGGCACTGCACTCACTAAATAGTGCGTCCTCCTTGCCTGTTCATACCGGTAGATAGACTACAGCAAGTGCAAGTGCTTGACTTTGATCTGAAATCTATCCTACAAACACCTAAAGTTCTTGCTACAGCAGCCTATGATTTCAATTGATTGACGCTGATTCGTGAAGTTTTCATTAATCCCAACCTTAAACATTATTTTGACCAATCCGTGATCGTAAAAACATCCCTCCGCTTGGCAGGTATGGGTGGCACACAAAACACAAGCCAACATGCTGCGAGCACTTCTGCCTCGGTGCCACAGGCTGCCGACGCCGACACGAAGGCTACACGGCTCTACGGTGCTGCTACAGCAGCCCAGGCACACCTCCAATGAGGCCAGCGCCGTCTCTCCTTCCTCCTCTACGAACAGCAACGGCGACGGTCTGGTTCGTCTGGCGAAGCTGATGGCTCAGAGAGGCCTGTGTTCGCGACGCGAAGCGGAGGCTTATATCCAGTCAGGCGAGGTGTTGGTGGACGGCGAAACCGTGCAAGGTGACTGGCTCAAAGTGCCTGTAGACTGCGACGTGCGCCTGGACTTCCGGGCGCAGCGACACCAGCAGAAGAAGGTGACGCTGGTGCTGAACAAACCCCTGGGTTACGTGTCCTCGCAACCTGAAGACAACCACACGCCGGCCGTCCGACTGCTTACGTTCGAGAACGAGTGCCGTGAACTGAGTCGCGTGCGCGGGCGTCAGCAAATGGAGCCCGTGGATCTGTGGAAGATGGCTGTGTGTGGCCGCCTGGACGTCAATTCGACAGGATTGCTGCTCTTCACGCAGGACGGGAAGGTCGCCAAGAAGCTGCTGGACCCGAAAGGAGGCATCGAGAAGGAGTACCTTGTACGTGTGAACTTGGACCTCGAGCCTCTCACGGAGGACATCGAGGCGAAAGTGGAGGCTCTGCGTGCCGGCGTGACTACCGATGAAGGCATCACGTACCGAGCCAAGTCGGTGGAGGTGCTGAACGCCAACCAACTGCGTGTGGTGCTCACGGAAGGCAAGAACCGCCACATCCGCCGCATGTGTGAGCACGTCGGACTGCGTGTGATGGCGCTGAAGCGCGTGCGTATTGGAAACATCAAGCTGGGCTCGATGCCCGTGGGTCAATGGCGCTATCTCCAACCAACCGATAAGCTGTAGAAGGGGAGCCGCAAAGATCGGAGACGCTTCCTTATATGAGATTTTCAAGACCGACCGACCTACCATCTTACCAGGAACCTAAAGGGATAGCGTGTGTCTGTTGTTGCTGGAAGCACAGAAAGCTGCTTAGTCAAACTGATGGAGGCAGCTTTTCTCGATCTACCATCAGGTAAAAGCATGCACGATACGATCAGCTAGCCAAGGGATTGCCACGTCTTTCGTTGAGCCTCAACTCGTACCTTGAGATCAACTGTGAAGGCCACGCCTTCTTTCTTCAGCAGCGTGCGTTTCTTCTGGATGCACGGCGACGCTTCCCCCGTGGAGCCTTGGAAGCCTCCGATATCCAGCGTAGCTGCCACAACCCGATGGCACGGCACCTCAGGCGCGAACGGGTTTTTCTACAGCAGACGACGAAGCGAGTGCGGCTAGTGACAGCAGCTACCGTTGGCAGAAAGCAACCCAGCGTTTTCACGTACACGTAGAGCCTGGCCGACGCATCGAGGCCCCGACTGGAGAGCTTCCGCCACGCCGCCGTAGGTGCTCACCTTCCCGGCCGGAATCTATCATCCCGTTAGTTAGACAATAGATGGAGCTAGTGTTCGTTACGGCCCTCAATCGGCAGCACGCAATGACTCTCACCGTTGAAATGAGCTCGTAGACGCGTGACTCTGCAGTGGCACAGTTCGCGAGTTAAATGGTTAGCGAGTGGCTATTGAATCCTAGCAACATGCTGGTGACAAGAGCTCCTTCCTCACCGAAGAGCGTGATCCGCTTGCCGCGCCACTGGATGTGCTGCGTGGCCTTGGCCGTTGGCTTGCGCGGCTGCGTGTTGGACGCGGCCATGACCTTCTTGCCGACGCCGCTTCGAAGCTTCCGGGCCGCCATCCTTCAGCAATGGGCAATTCGATTGTGAGAGCTGTTGTGATACCAACTGGCACAGCCCATCACTCTCCCATGCGCTTGAAGGATCAAATCTGGCGCCAACTGGCGAAACTCGCACTCGCCAGCGCGGGAACAGCCAAATGGCAGTGGTGGACGATACAGACGAGCTGTGCTCCATGTTGAAAGTCGTATGTATCTTCAAAGCCGAGCGGCAGCGAAGTATCAGCACAAGAACAACAGCAAAAACGAGGAAGGAGCAACAAGGCAAATTGCGTGCTACGTATTGGGCACCAAGACCATCGAACCTCTATAATCGGCTCAAGCTCACCAATCTCTGCGTTACTTCCTCCTCGTCTTGCTCGTATGGTTGCCATCTTTGTTGTCTGCTCCTGCTTCCATTTCCCACCGCTTGGGTGGAGAAGAGCGAGTGCCAGACGGCCAAGTGGGTGGTAATCTACCGTCTCATGACGTCGACGGTAATGCTCACGAACTTCTTCACCGACGGTCCCTTCTTCGCCTCCATTAGTTCCCCTTCCGTCGTCTCCGCATCAGCAGCAGCGGGAGAAACGGCGCCGGCCGCATACTCCGCCTCGATCGCGTCGTCCACGCGGACCTTCACCGAGTGGATGCCCAGCGTCTGTTCATTTCATATCCAACAATCCACGGGTTAGCAGCGTGTCAAGCGCCGTAATATCGAATTCCAATAAGCCACAAGAAACTGAGGAAGGTCGCGCACCTTGATAGGAACCGGCAGGTCAATGCGAGCCACGCCCACGATGATGCCGTGCTGCTTCTCTAACATGTCCGAGATGTTCTGCGCGCTATTTGTCCATTGCCAAGCATGTCATCAACCAGATCAGTCAGATCCAACGCTTTGACATAAAAAAACTCGAAGTGGCGCAAGGCGTCCGGGGCCACGTACTTGACTTCACTGTGCAGCGTCGAGTCGGCCTTGGTGGCCGTGTGGCGCTTGAAATCCACCTCAACGTCGCTGAGGCGCGCGATGACGTTGGCCATCTCGCGCTCCTTCTCCTGCTCCGTCTCGTTCTCAGACGACTTGTCCACCTTGAACTTCTCGCGGTTCGCATCCGTGGCGTACACGGCCAGCTTCTCCGGGTACAGGTAGTTACGTGCGTAACCAGCTTTCACAGCCACCTCCTCTCCGCGGAAACCCAGCTTCGGGACGTCCTCCTTCAGCACCATGTTCACGCGGTGGCTGGAGATCGCGTCAGCACACAAGGTAAGGAGGCAAAGGCACAGCAAACAACCAGCTCGTGAGTTCGTCGACCTTTTCGATGGGAACCAGAGCGTTTGAACACGTCGGAACAGCGGGAAACGCGGGGGGAGCGAAGCACTTACGCGAAAGAGCGCGCCTGAAGCAGCTTGACGCCGCTCTGCTTCTTCAACGCCGTCGCCAGCATCGTCGTCGAGCGCGCGAACATCTTGCCTGCCTCCTCTATCGCCTGGACCGTGAGCTCCGCGGATTGCAAGCGCCGCCAGCCAACCTGGTCATCGAAAAAACCTCGATTGTTGAGGTAAAACCTTATTCGACAGACTGTCAGGCGACACTTGTAGAGCATATTTCAGAACTTGTTGGAAAATATGACAGTACAAAACACGGTAGATCAACTGTGCAGTGGAGCAGAAAAGGGTGAGGAAATACCTCCAGGCGACCCGACCAACGTAACCAGATGCGACTCGTATCATACGAGTAACCTCGGGCACAAGTCACGATGACCGAGGCGGCGCTGCGCACGATGCGCGGCAAGAACTCCACGCTGATGAACGGGAACCTGGCGCTGCTGATGGCGATCCGCGAGGCGGACGCAGAGATCGAGGCTGCGCATCACACGCTGCAGAAGCAGTGCGCTCAGTTGGAGAAGGACGGTGTCGCGATCCCGTCAAGACTTGCGGAGCTGCTCGACGAGGAACCCCAAGGCCACGGGAACGGAAACGCCACGGAATCCAAGATGGTCGCTGCTCACACTGCGCCTTTGGATAATAGAGAGGACGAAGCGATGCTTCTGACGCTCCAATCGGCCTCCTCGAGCTCAGTATCCAGAAAAATGGACGTGAATGTCCTAGTCGACGGCAACGGTGAAGAGAGCGACTCGAGTATGGAGTCATAACGAAATGGATCTTTGCTGTTCTTTGTTGCTTTGCTACACGATGTCGAGTCCATGTAGTAGTTGACGATTGACTGGCGTGAAACTTAATGTAGGAGTGCTTCTAATTCTAACTGTTCCCCGCATTTGGGCTGGATTTGACTATCCAGCAGCAGGAATGGAGAGCTGGCTTCTTGACGAGTGCAGTGCCTTCGGGGCGCATCCACCCGTGATCGCCCAGCATTTCGTGTGTGGGTTCATGCTCAGCACATTCACCGCCGTGGACCAGGCCAGAGCCACGAGCAAGATCCCCACCATGCACAGCCCCATCCGTCTGCTCACGCCTCCGAGGCGACGCAGCTCCTGGGTGGCCGCCTTCTGACTCGGCAACAGCGGCAGGAACACCAGCGAGACCAACTTCATGCCGTAGCAGATGCAGATGGTGATGGTCACATCTCGACGCGTCACGAACGTGTCGGCCTGGATGTCGGCTTTCCAGACGTGGAACCTCGCGTTAATGACCTTGGCAGCAGTTCGTCCGAAGGGTGCAGCTACGTGTGTGGTGGTCGTGAGAAGGCCAAAGAGAGCACCTTCCGACCCTTGCTCGATGAGCTCCACGACCACGTAGTTGTCGACGATGAATTGCACCGCATGGGGGATGTACCCCATTATGGGGACACCGAGCCAGAACCACTGACGTACGACGTCCCAGGTGACCAGCATCGCCATAAGGGCATCGGTTACGATGCCGAACACGACTGTCACTGCGATGGCGACGCGCCAGTTCCAATGGAGACCGTGCTGTGCCATTACTCCTAGTGTCCCAGCGTACACGAAGGTGCCTATGATGGCCACGACGCTCGCGTTGAATGGCGTAGCGTGTACCCAGTAAAGCTTGATATTGCTGGAGGCGACGGGGTTGAAGTTGTTGAAGACGCCCGAGAAGAAGTCGTAAGCTGCGAGTTGACATACGGCACGCTGCTGTAGCAGTCGCCAGAACCGTGAGAAGTACACAGCAACTTTGGGCGGCTGGATCTCGTCCTCATGAACCAGAAGCCAAGCGGCGGGGCCGAGCGGAAGACTCACACAGCCCAGGATGAACATCATCTGCGGGAATGTGAGTGAGAAGTCGAAGGACCCGCCGTACTCCACTCCATTGAACGCGGCGGCGACCACGAAGGCGCCCAGTGCGTGGAATCCCATACGTACACTGTGAATCCAAGCTTGGACGCGTCCACGCGTAGTTACTGGCTCACGCTGGGCATATTCCACAACCACTGCATCGGCTGGCACTTCCGCAAGCAGATACCCGAAAGCGGCCAACATCATGGGGATGACGTACTTGCCAGCAGCATCAGGGGCGTCGGGGTTGATGCTCTCACGCTGGGCTTCCGTCCATTGATCGGGACGAAGCGAGTGCATGACTGGATCGCCGTAATACGGAGCAGTTTCCGGGAAAATCGCCATCCGGAAGAGCATACAGCAAGTGAGCACCCACCCGAGCACCATGTACGGCCGGCGACGATAACCTGCGATCGGGAAGCAGTCACTCAGGATGCCGAAAAACACTTTATATGACCACGGTAGGTGCACCAACACGTTGGCAGAGACGACGATAGTGCCCTCGGCATTGAGATATCCTTGAAGCAACGGGTAGATCACCGCCGGCAGGACGCCACTGACGAAGCCAATGCCAGCGTATTGTGTCAATAACCCCAAGACTTCGCGCGACAACAACCGCGGCGGCGCGCCAGCTCTCAACGCGCCGTTCTCGAGCAGACGAACGGTGGGCTTCGAGGAAGCAAGGGGAGCAGGTTTGTACACGCCGGCATAGGTGACTGGATCGCTTTCTGAGGCCTTGCAGACCACCGGCAGGAGCTGTTGCTGCTCGTCTGCCGCTCCCATTCTCACGAGCCCGACCGCTTTGGCAATGGATCAAATGTGCCATGCTTGTGCACCTCCAATTGCCAGCGGATCCAATTGGCAAGAGATCTTGCTTTGGTGGAAAGCTGAAATGGGACGCGTGGAGATTCAGGAAAGATACGAGCGGAATCTTCACCACCATTGTCTTCAGACCGACATGTGGACAGAAACCAGCATGCCTGGCCATTGGAGGATGGCACGCGCCACTTATCCCGCGTTGGTGGTGCATATAAAATGGGACGCAGAGACTAGCGTCTCTGTCCGGTAAAGAGAACCAACCGCCTCTGAAGTGGCTTCAGCCCGACTGATGTTGAAGTTGGTCGATCAATAACCTTGAGGCTGATACCAAGACTGCTGGCAATACGAACTTGAGCAAAAAGAGATACGAATGATGTGCTTTCATCCCGACACTTTGGTTACCATGTTCGGTTGATAGTCAGTCATGCATGCGGAATACGAAGTACTACGTACTCGAGCGGAAGTTAGAATGTTCCAAAATAAATGGTGCTCCTGCGCTGCAACTCTCGTCGTGGTTGCGGTTGTCTTACCGCACCTGCGGCTGGTAGTCGTCCAGCTTGTCGAGCAGCGTCTTGGAGTAGTGTGGCGAGTAGTACTCGACGATTTCTGGCGGATAGCAGTTGTTGATCTCGAGGATGTACTCGGTGAGTTTGCCGCCTGCAGCCTCGCTGAGCTGCTGGAGCAGTTCCAGACCGCCGTTCTGCACGAAGGATCGTCGAGCTTCAATGTCATGCGGCAGCATCTGCGCGAACTGCTTGAGGATGTACTTCTGCACCTTCATAGGAGCATCACGCAACAGCGGCTGGAGTGCCTGGAGATGGGTGCATTTGGCCAAGATGCTTTTCAGCGCGCGCTTGGACTTGGTCTTGAGGTCGTCGGAGCTGTTGGGGTGGATCATACAGGCGAGCAGGTGGCGCAGCACGTCGGCTTCGGCCACAGCACGTGAGTGGTCGGGCGTGTGACGTCCAATCTGGCCCAATGTCCAGGCACTTGCCGCCTTGATGTGGTCCTCCGGCTCAGAGATCAGCGCACTCTTCACGGGTGTGATGCCCTTCGAGGTGATCACCGCGAGAGCCAACGTCTCCGAGAATGCGGAGATGTAGCCGATCGCCATGACACCAGGCAGTTTATTGTTGCCTGAGGCCTCGGCCACGTAGTCTACGAGCGCCGAGGCACCTCCAGCATTCACGATCAGTTTCGCGAGTTCAGGTGTGTGCTTGGCAATCTCGCGGATGCACGTGGCGGCATTCTTGCGCACAGTGTGATCAATGTCCTTGAGGTTGTAAAGGATGTTAGGGAAGATCTCTGCTTCCACCACGATCTCCGCCAGGTCCACCGAATGCTTGGAGATCTGCGCCAAACAGCTGCAGACCTGGCGCTTTAGCTTGGCGTCCGGGTGCTGGATCAAAGGAGCCAAGTACGCCACGGTACCCGGGTCTACAACAGCTTGTGCCAACTCAGGCGAGTGTTTGGCGATGTCACTAAGCGCCGACGCCGCCACACGCTTGAGCGCGACCTCGGGCTCTTGGATGCAAAGCACGAGCAGCGGCACGGCGCCAGCATCCACCACGTGCTGAGCCAGCTCTCCCGTGTGCTGCGCAATGTAGCCGATCGCCCATGCTGCCGCTTCCTTGACCGTAGGGTCGAACTCTTCCAGACACGGCACGAGCGACTCCAGCGCACCCGAGTCCACGACAGCTTGCGCTAGCTCCGGTGAATGCTTGGCCACGGAGCGGAGCACGAATGCCGCAGCTTTCTTGTAGAAGCGGTTCTGCTCCGAGAGCGAGTACACCAGTTGCGGCAGGATCTCGTTGCCCACTACCGCTTCAGCCAGATCGTCGCTGTAGTTGGCCAAGCGGCCGAGCGCCAGCGCCGCCGACTGCTGGATGCTCGGCACGTTGTCCAGCAGCAGCGGACGCAGCAGCTGCATCACGCCGGCGTTCTGCATGACTTCGATGTTCTGCGGCCGCGTGGCGGCCTCCGCCACGGCTTGCACGAACGTGACGCGCGCCTTCTGATACACCTCAAAGTGCTGGAGCACGGATGTCGACGCCATGCTCTTCGGTTCTCCGACTGGTTGCCCTTGTCTGTCCGCGTTCTCTTTGTTTATTGCCTGCTCGACGACCTCCGCGGCGGCAGAAACATCGCGCGACAACTGCTCCGCTTGAGGCAGAAATAGCCTCGCAACGCCCAAGCTTTCGATGGGGCAGGTGAAGGAAGCAGTGCGGTCGTTTATTTCTGGCGGTCTTTCTCTTGTGCGAGTGTGTAGCCATGTCAGCTATAAATGGCTACGTTTCACTTTAGTGCCGTATTTTGCAGTGCCAGTCTCTCTTTAGTGACATTGGGCACTTCGACTGGCACATCAACACCTGGTTTGGGTTCAGCGCATGGCAAATTTGCATCCGCGCGTCTATTGTCGCGCCAATGACAGTTGACACGCAAGGCCTCCGCGTCAAAACGCTCCGCTTCTTTGCCAAGAAACCGCTCAGCCCGAGCACCTCGGCGCCTTTAAACCTCTCGGCTGTGGCACTGTCATGTGCCACGGGCCATGGCTGGCCGCCAGCAGGACTCCCCGAATCAGAGAGATCTTCGAGGCCGGGCTAATCAGATCAAGCCGGGTTGGGCGGGCTCGGCTCTCCGAGCTTGGGTTCAACACGGTCCGTCCGTTGTTTGCGGAATCATGGCGAATCTGGGATCGCGAAGCTACTGGCTGTCGCAGCGGCAGTGCACTTGGTTTCAGTATGTCCCCCGCGCCATCTCGCCCTCCAGTCGTTCCACATCTGGATGCTCGCCATTCCGCCGCCGCACCATTGCCGACGGGAGCGGTTATGGCCGCGTGCGCCTCTTCCGGCTCTCCGCCAATCACAGCCCTGCATTCCCGGATGTCAGCGATGTGTATGCTGATTGGCTTCTCTTCCGCGCGCTGATTGGCCAATTACCCGAATTTCGCGCGCCAATCACACCGCCCAGTCGCGCAAGCGCGGCATCAATGCGCTCGGGTTGGGGGAAGCACTTGCCAACGGGAGCTACTGGAATCTGGCGAGCGGGCGGGCGGACCTGCGTGATCGCCGCCGCGTCTTCCCTTCCCTTGCCAGGGCCCGGCGCGGGCTCGAGGCACAAGTGGAATCTCTGGAAGCTGCGGAAGTGAGTCGTTCCTCCAGTCAACGAGCAGCGCGCCCAACAGGAAAGTATGGTGTGCAGCATCGAGGATTCCCCTTCGCGCGAGCCCGTGCACTACGCGGAGGTGGTGCTGGACGAGAAGGCCACGGCGTTCTCGCTGCAGGAGCCCAAGCATCTGCCGGAGGAGACGAAGGTGACGATCGTGGACATGCGCAGCAGCGGCTTGGCGCAGGTGGCGAAGGACGAGGCGGCGGTCGAGGCGGCGGAGTCCAAGAAGGGCGTGTGGATGCTGCTGTACTGCTTCGTGGGCATTATGGTGTCGTTCACGCTGAACGGCGTGGTGCTGGAGAAGATCACGACTCACCGCGTGCTGGGCGAGATGTCCATGACCTTCGTGTTCTGTCTGTTCAACTCGTTGGTGGCGGTGGGCTTGAGTCGCGCTCGGAAGGAGAAGCCTTCCACGATGCCGCAGAGTCTGCTGTGCATTGTGGGTGCGTTGGCCTTTGGCTCCACGATCTCGTCCATGGTGGCACTGCGCTACGTGACGTTCATCACGCGGATCTTGGGCAAGTCGTGCAAGTCGATCCCGGTCATGATCATGGGCGTGTTCCTCGGCAAGAAGTACGCGTTGAAGAAGTATCTGTCGGTGATCGTGCTGTCTATCGGCGTGGCTGTGTTCCTGGTGGGCACGGCCCACGAGAAGCAGCAGCGCTCTGTCCAGCACAACGAGTCGCACGACCATGTACCAGTCCATGAGCGGACGCCCAACATGCTGTTGGGTTTCTCGCTGTTGGTGATGTCGCTGATCTTTGACGGAGCTACGGGAGCGCTGGAGGATAAGTTCATGGAGAAGTACCACATCGGCGCCTTCGACCTCATGTACGCCGTCAACATCTACAAGGCTTTGTTCTCGGCCGCCGGTATGGTGGTCAATGGCGAAGTGCCCGTGTTCCTGGAATACGTGGTGCCATCGCTGCCCAACCTCATTATGCTGAGTCTGACGGGCGCCATGGGCCAGGCGTTCATCTTCTTCACTATCAGCAAGTTCGGCGCACTGACTACGGCCATTATCGGCACGTGCCGCAAGGTGCTCAGCATCGTACTGTCCGTGATCCTGTTCGGCCACATTTTGTCGCAGGAACAGACCATTGGTCTGGGTGTGGCCTTCGCGGGCATTGGCCTCAACTGGGTGAACATCAAGAACTGTTTCGCCAAGTCAAAGCCGGCTCCGGACGCTTCCTCGGAGGCGCTTGAGGAGGACGATGCTGCCAAGGAGAGTCTGTTGGAGAGCAGTGACGACACGGCGGACTCGGACTCGGATGAGCAGGAAGTGCTGCTTGCCGCTCGTGACGAGCTCCGCTCCATGGCTCTTCATGAAGAAGAGCTGAAGTCGAAGGAGACGGCGCGTGGTCTGGAACTCGTCAACGCCTGGCACCGCCAAACTGCCCACGAAGCGTCTTCGAGTGACGACGACGCATCGGGTAGTGAATTTGCTGCTCACGCAGTGTAGGCGTCTTCGTGTAGAACGATCAGTCTGGCTTCAAATTAATATACGCTCTCCCTATTTAGAACTTCGACTTGAGTTGCATGTCCGTCGTTTGAAATACGGCATTGGCTTCCTCTTCTTCATCAAATCTGGCCAAGTACATGCGCGGCGCAACGCCTGGTCAGCCAACTGCTTCCTCACAACAGCTGTGCATGCACCGTCGAAAGATTGCATGATGAACAAGAAGAGCAACGGTTGGGTGGCTGATCCCTTCTGGAGTTTCGTGCTGGCCTGAGTGACTATGGGACGACGTGGTGGGATCAAGTGATCACAGCAACCAAGGAGAGTTCAAACTCTTCCTTGGTGTGGTTGCATGTAGCCTACATGCATTCTGCCCCAATTCGTCAACTACCCCGCAAGTTACCGACACAACTGGCATGGACCTGGTGCCGACCTCAAAGCCGACTACACGGTGGAGCACCGGACAGACAGCAGCAGCTCAAGCTATGGACGTCTATCCCAAATCTAGCAATACTACATGTAAATATTGGATGCAGGCGAGTCGGCCGCGCTGCTCCATCTGCCATGTCACTTTCGAATATGCCTCGTGTTCCTCAAGTCTTCAGACCACCCAATTCCTCGCTTCGCTCTTCGCCTTGCCTGCCACCATCCGTCATATCGCCCCTCGCCGCTCCCACCCCCACCAAGATGAAGTGCCGCTTCCTGGGCAACTCCAGCTTGCTGGTGTCCGAACTCGCGCTCGGGTCCTAAATGAACTACGACGAGGAGAAGTACACGGTGACTCGTGGAACGCGATGATGGCCATGGTGTCAACTTCTTCGACAATGCCGAGATGTACGGCAACAGCCAAGCCGAGGAGCTCTTGGGCTGCGCCATGGCCTGAGTCACAAGCACATCGTGGAGGGCACGAAGTGTCGCTTCGTCGCCTGGATCAGGACTACGTGAATGTGATCTGCTACCACCGCCCGGAGCCCGGAGACGTACACGCTTATTGAGGAGACGGTCTGCGCCATGGACCACGTGATCGAGAAGGGCTGGGCTTCCTGCAGGGGGCACGAGTGAGTGGCCCCCGTCGGAGATTCTGGAGGCGTGCGAGGTGGCGGATCGCCTTGGCTTGATCCGCCCGTCGTGGAGCAGCCGCAGTACAACATCTTCGTTCGCAGCAAGGTGGAGTTCGAGTACGTCCAACCTGTACAAGAAGAACAAGCTGGGCCTCACTCACGACGTGGTCACCGCTGGCGTACGGCACTTTCTCGGGGAAGTACAGCGCCGGAAGGCTCGCGCTTCGTGCACCCCATGTTTCGTGCGGATCCTCTCGGCGCCATGTTCGATGAGCACGTGGCGATGGCCAACCAGCTCAAGACCATCGCGGAGGAGTTGGGCTGTTCGCTCCCGAAGGTGTCGATCGCCTGGGCCACGGCGAACGAGAACATGTCGACGGTGATGGTGGGCGCCAGTCATCCGTCGCAGCTGGAGGAGAACCTGAAGGCGCTGGAGTTCGTGAGCACGATCACCCCCGAGGTGAAGGCGAAGATCGATGCCGTTGTCAACTTCTTGCCGACATTGTCCAAGTTGGAGGCTTGGGACGACGTCCACAGCCGTCATCTGTAGGGCGATTTGGGCCCATTCGTGTCTTCCTGGCGATCGTCGAGGCAATCAATTCGTCAATTTGAGTCGAGTTGTCTCGAAATGCCACGGTTGGCAGCGGAAGCTACTGCAGAAGCAACAGGCTAGCGAAGACGATGAGGCGTGTTGTCTTTCCACTGAATTCGGCAAAATACCGCTCGGTTGTGACGCAATGTCGGAGGTAGTGATGCGACCAGCGGCGCTTTGCTATTGCCTCATGTGGAAACGCTTCAGCTTAAATACGCCTCGCCATGTTCCGATAGATCACTGCTGCTGGCTAACATGCTCGACATCTACCTAGTACTATTCAACGTTGTTCTGGAGGCGGGAGCTCAGGACATGTGGAACTGCTGCTGATGCACGGAGGCGGCGTGCGCGGCGGCCAGCTTGTCCGCCTGCTTCTTCTTCCGAGTGTGTTCGGCGATGCGCTCTTTTAATTCTTTAATCTCCATGTCGGCGTCCAGCAGCAAGTCCTTGGTGTCTTGCGTCTCCTTCGTGACGAAGGTTTGCGCCTGTGCCAGCGTTTTGAGCACCGCCACGTCGGAATACGTGGGCAAATTGTCCTGCATCGCCAGCGGCGGTGCCTCTCGATCCGGACCAGCCATTAACTTTTTGTAGAAGAACTCGGTCGGCTCGTTGAACACCAACTCGTCGTAGAACTCGCTCACCACCGGCTTCTTCGTACTGGCAGGCTGACTGCTGGGCGGATACAGCACCAGCATGTGGATGATGCTGATAGGACGCTCGTTCGGGTCGTGGAAGTGGATCTGGATGCGCGTCTCGAACTCGCCCCAGCCAAGCTCCGTCACCTCGTACGGCGGCTCCGTCAGCACTGATTTAACACGCAATCCACACGGTGAATAACACTCAAACGCGTTAGTTAGACATCACATAAGAGAGGCAGCGGATGCGCAGTACAGGGGGCTTCCACACCTCGCACGGGGTTGGCGAAGCTCATGTGGAGGCTGATGACCACCTTGCTGATCATGTAGGACAGGTCCTCGTTGTCCACGCCGCGTAGGTAGATGGACCAGCGGTGGGTCTTGGTCTCTTCGGACTTGCGCCCCAGATACGTGGCCACCGACCCGTACAGAATGGGCTTACACACCACCACGTTCTTCTGCCGCGCGTCCGACATGGCTAGATATCTATCCGTGGCCGCTTTTTGGCTTGTGCCAGCGATAATGCGGGCTCGCTTTGACTACCCGTAAGTCAGTTGCACTTGAGCGAACTCTGGTTTGACTACCCGATAGTCAAGATGGAATTGTTTTGAGGTTTTTATTAGTGTTGCGCGAGGTTTATTGCCGGTCTGCACTTTTCAAAGGAGCATTTTCGCGGCGCAAGACCGAGATGAAGCGGAAGCACTCGACCCACGTAGCGGCGGAAGCAGACGGAGAGGGAGGACCGCGGGCGCTTCCTAGCAAGAAGAGAGGTGAGGCGTCAGGTCCTCGTTGGATGCGCGTGTGTTTTTCTTCGTTGGTGGCGTTTTAGTGTGCGCAGCTTCTTGCTGCTTTCGTTCCTCGGCCAAAATTTGAATTTTGAATTGAAATTCGCCTTTTGCATGCATGATAATGCGAACACTAACATGAATGCGTTTTACTGTCTCTGAATGCGTGAAAACAGCGAGAGCGGAGATGAAGCCGACACATGGAGAGAAGAGCGAGGAAGAGGAGAGCGTGCAGGTGTCGGAGGAGCTGATCGACGTCCAGGACTTTTTGCTGCGAGATTGCAAGGCGTCCAGCTTCGTAAGTTAAGCCCGCAGGAGCTTCCTACAGATCCTGATTTTCGCTTTTGCGCGGAGAGAATAGCTGATGCTGATGCGTGTGTGTCTTTGTGGCAAGCAGAAGCTGGTGGAACAGGCGAAAACCCGGGCAGCGGAGTTGCGGCGCGAGCTGGAGGCGGGCAAAAAGACGCTTCTGGATGCGCTCGAGGCGGAGAAGGAGAATCTGCACAGTGATCAAGGTAGGGACTTGAGCGCTCGCCATCATTCAGTGTGGATGGACCAGCTTACGGAGTGTTTGTCGTGCTTCAATAGATGGAAATGCCATTCCGCGGGCGTTCACCATCGCCGTGCGTTGCGTCACGGGGCCCTACCGAGGCCGCAAGTTCGCAGTGG
Organism: Nothophytophthora sp. Chile5; assembly: GCA_001712635.2. Lineage (NCBI taxonomy): Eukaryota > Oomycota > Peronosporomycetes > Peronosporales > Peronosporaceae > Nothophytophthora > Nothophytophthora sp. Chile5. The sequence goes on from MBAC02010811.1 coordinate 16,833, forward strand.
AAATTGATACGGTAAGGTCCATACCATTGATCTTCTTATCATGTGCTGTGGCTATTATGCTCCGAGACTACTTTGTCCTAACTACTGCTTTACCCTTTATAGAAACGACACTCATCGTGCTTCATCGGCCGCTCCACTGGCCGGAAGTTCCGGTCACCGCGTGGTCTGAGCATGCCGAAAGACTCGGAGCTGTCCACATCCCATGCCGAGGTAGCGTTCAAGCGCACGTATCCTCCTTGCTGTGACGGGTGGCGTGTCTAAATATCGCTCTTGCACCTCTTGTGCTGTGCAGCTCAAGATGGAAACGAATGGGAAGGTGTTCTTCATCGATTTGGACAGCACCAACGGCTCTTTCATCGACGACCAGAGCGTAGAGGCACATGAGCCACATGAGCTGCGAGTCGGCAAACCTGTGAAGGTGGAAGTTGGCGGAGGCGAATTGGAGCTCACACTCAAGAAGAAGTCGTAGCTTCCTGAACCGGAGAGTCGTGGGACACACCCACATCGATAGTGTTAGTCTTCTCCCCGCATTCAGCTCTCCTCGTGCTGGCCTCTTGCTCGCTCAGTATGAATGCCTCCACGTCAAAGCAAGCGGTTGCCGATCACCACCCTATAGTATTATATTCTTCGTTTTCTTTTTTGCTCAAGCCTTGTCTCTCATGTCGCCAAGAACTCGCCAGCTCGCCGTCAGAACCCTTTCAACAGCTGAGAAGGAAGCTGGCTGGAGTGGATTTGTCCCCCCCAACCAACTCAGATGCTACTCGTACCATGGAAGTCGCAGATATCTCTCGCTTGAGCGGCCTCCTACTGTGGACGCCACCGTTTTTCCTCGATCCAATCTAGAAGGGGGGGGCTTCTAGTTGGACAGCTTCTCCTTGAGGTCCACCAGCGCCTTGTCGGTCTTGTCCAGCGCCGCTTGTGCGTTGGCGTCGCCTGCGAACGCCAACTGGCAGGTCGTCCAGCTTGAGCCGGCGCCCGAGCCAGCACCAATACCCGTGATCAGGCCACGCCCAGCCCCAGAGCCTGTCGCGTCCCATACAACCACATTAACATAGTGATTCAGCCAGCGGTTCATCATTGGACCCGTAATCCGGACGCTTTCGCTGCGATCCCCATAAGATCGGGGAACGTACGCGCCAGCACGAGCGAAGTGAGGCCGCCCGCCACCAGGCCGGCCGTGAAGTGCAGCGTGAAGTTCTCCAGACACTTGTCCCACTTCTCGGAGATGCGGTACTCGGACGGGATCTCCTTGTTGTCGCTCATGATGTCTGCCTGCCGCACTTGCTTCCGCTCCGGTTGCTTTAGAGTTCGTTTTCTGACGTGAACGTGCGGCGGGGGAGGCCGGCACCGAAGAGTCACCGGTATGACCGGTAATTCTGACCGTATACACCGGTAACATAACCGGTATTTCTTTTGTACCGCACGGAGCTGATGGCCATCAAAAGCCGTTGCGGCAATGGACGAGGAGCGTGTTGTGCTGCTGGGCACGATCCAGGAGCGCCAGGGCGTGGACAATGGCTCGCCGTACGTCTGCAAGGCAGGAGGCACACCGGTACGCTTGCTATACTTGCTTGTGGGCGGATCTGTGGCTCCCAGACGTGTCTTCTTTGCGATAAAAGCATCACACTGGCTGCATGTAGGCTTGGTACGATCAGCCACCGACCGAGGCGGCCAGGTTAGTGTGTCCGAAATGCGGAAGGGACCTATTTCTCGTGGCGCAGGTGTATGCGCCTGTGGACTCAGACCGGACGCTGTACGTCTTCGGCTGCAACGCCGTGACCTGCACCGAATCGCCGGGAAGGTACGACACTGCATTCCTTCACTAGTAGGAAGTGGACGCATGCGAAGCTATTAATCACTGCGACGACGACTTGCTATTCCCTTGTACACAGCTGGCGAGTGTTGCGCGATCAAGTCGAGAAAGTGAAAGAAGCGCCACCTGCGCTAGACGCTGTGGAGGAGCTGGTGACCAAGGTCGACAACGTGAAGCTCGCGTGGGGTTCAGATAGTGATGATAGCGATTGGAGTGATGATGAAGGCGCGGGCAGTAGTCAAGCGCAAGGCGCTGATCTGATCGACTTGGAAGCGCTACTTCAACAGCGAGATGACGCCATGAAGGCCCCAGCGACAGCGAGCAAGTCTACGTCGAACTCCAGCGCTCCGAAGAGAAAGGACCCGTTGAAGGAGGCAGGTCAGCACAAGGAGGATGGTTCCGCCTTCCCTGCGCTGTCGATAGAAGTGATTGACGAACCCTTCGAAGATTACACGTCCGAGCACGATTTCGCGCATGAAAACACGCTGCTGGAGCAGTACATGAAGCAGGAGGAGGAAGAGAAATCCGCGGAAGTCGGCGACTTGCGGAGTGTAATCACGAATGCGAAGAAGAAAGGAGGCGCTGTTGCGTCAGGATCTTCGGCAGCGGCGACAGGTGAGTCTTATGAGAAGACCCCGGCGCAGCAACGACACTTCATGCGCTTCCAGAAGCGGATCAGCCGCTGTCCATTGCAGTGCCTTCGCTACGACTACGGCGGCGAACCGCTCTGGCCTGTGGTGGTCCCACAGAACCTTGTGATCCCTCGCTGTGCTGGTTGTGGAGAGGAGCGCGCCTTCGAGATGCAGCTCACGCCGACCATCAATTATTTCCTCAAGGTGGACGAGTTTGCAGCGCAGCAGAAGTCGGATTCCGCTGGTGATAATGTTTCGGCTAGTAGTGAAGCAATGCTGCCTTCCAAGACGGCCGTGGCTTCAGGAGGAATGGACTGGCTCAGTCTGATTGTGTATAGCTGCTCTCAAAGCTGCGCGCAAAGCCACGAGGAGTTCATCTACGTACTGCCATCGCCGACGGTGTAACTCGTAGGGCCTCTAATAGTCGAGCTTGAACAATCAAACTTCATCTTTTCTGATTCGACAATTTCGTTTGTTGCCTAAAAAACACTTTTTTGTCTTCTGCTTTATGAGCGTGCTGTCGGTAATACGGAATGACTCAGTTGACAAACTCATTCTTCTGGAGCATCCGATCGGCGATGTGTTTCCTCTCGCGCGCGTCTGACCAAATGATAGCCGAGGACTCCAACTTCAACTGGAGCGCGGTCGTACCATTTGCACCTCGATTTCCCCACCAAGAGGCTTGAACTCGCGCTTCTGGAAGGAGCCATCGCCGTCCATCGAACGGTTCGATGAAAGGCTTCGCATGATACCCTGAAGTGTTTGATGAACTCTTGCTCGTCGAAGTAACCATCGTCACAGAGAAAACGTTTCCACTGATCCTCGCGCTTTCGATATGGTCCGCGCGTGACATACCGCGATGCCAAGGTTGCGGCCAAGTCGGATCGCACCAGTGCGTCGACTTGATTGTCAAGAGGATCCTCTTCGTCGAGTATGAACCTGGCGTTCGCTGCATGGCCGCGCTCACGCACAATGCGAGTCAGCTGATGGTCGTTTTGCTAGCGGCGTCGTATGCGTCAGTTTGGCTGGGAGCATTGAAGTGTGAGAGTGTTGGTCTCGGGCTGAGCTCGTGCAACCCGAAATAAACCATCGTTCTGTTCCTGCGACAACGGCAAAGAGGGCAAATCTGAGCTAATTTGATTGGCTAAAATCAAAATCATGTAGTGCCTTTCAGACATTATTTCAGTTGCTTCTGGAGTATTTGAGCACCGGTACCAATATATAAAATAGTATTTTTCAGATTTACTAAACAATTTGAACGGTAAACAAGTAGGGGGGGGGGGGGGGGGGGGGGGGGGGGGGCACCTCACTCGCTCCGCTCGTACGACGTCCCCATAGTCTAGGTTTTGGGAAGGAGGAAATGTGATCAGAGCTGATTATTTTTTCTCCGCAAGAGTGCTTGATATTTCCCACATCTTCAATACTGGGCTTAGAAAGAGAGCAAGGAATGGAATACACATGTATTCATATGATAAGTTGCCCTTGGTCTGCTTGTTGCACACCATAATCCCATCCACACCAAGGGCAGTTATGCCATACCTCTCAACCGCTCCAACATGAATGACCTTGCTGCTTTCATGTGCACCAAATTTCTTTCGAAACCAAAAGGTTTTTACTTTAAAAAAACCAAAGCGCAATAAATATCCTTATTCAAAGCTTATATCAGTGTACATCGAGCTGGCTAGGGATTTCTTATGCCGTTTAGTATTTCCCACTATCAACCAAAATATAGAGGTATACCGTCGCGAAATTGCGCTTTCCCTGTTAGAAACGAGACCCCTAAATCGTGTATCCAATTAGTGACAAGAGGTCTCATAAATGAGATTGTTACAGAATAATCGTCAGAAAAAAGCGTGGCTTCAATTTTTGGATCTGATCCTGAACAGCGTATATTTTTTGCGTTCATCATTTTCCTCTGGGTTAATGCTAAACCTATCCGCTCATCTCTAACTTGATACTTGAACCTAGTATTTGGAAGGAAGTAAATGATGGTTAAAAATAGATATCTACTATGTAAATCAGAGTGACATGATTATAATGGGGATTTTGTCCCCAATTAGGAAAATAGGCATTATTCATGTGCATCTCAAGAGGACAATCGAAGCTTCACCTGCAGCCACGCTAAGCTTCATGATAAGGCGGCAGCGTACTCTGTGGACCGAAATCGCAGCTGCCCGGCTTGTAGCTCCCCACACGCGTCGCCGTCTGAGCGATCGCGCAGCATGGGCAGCAGCAGGAATCACACAAATCACCGCAGCAATTACCAGGGATCTTGTACCTCGTACGGGTGGCAGAGCGCAAGTTGCACAGCATGCACTGCAGGAAACCCGGGATGATCGAGGAACAGATGCAAACCATACACAAGGCGCAGCAATAGGAGCTCTTGCCCAGTCGCGCGGAGATTTGCGCCAGCGCGATCCACGGGCATAACCACGCCATACAGCAGTTTGGGATGATATCCGTGCAACAGCCGCACAGGCCGACCTTCCAACCGCCCATCATCACCTGCTCGGCTCCATAGGGCTGCTGACCGTACCCTCCTTGCTGGGGAACTCCGTTGTATTGTTGACCGTATCCCCCTTGCTGTGGGGGTTGCGCATAGCCTCCTTGTGGGGGAGCTCCATAGTAAGGCTGAGCATAACCTCCTTGCGGTGGGGCTCCGTTGAAGGGCTGAACGTAACCTCCTTGTTGTGGAGATCCGTTGTACTGCGTGTAGCCTCCTTGCTGGGGGCTTCCGTTGAACTGCTGGCCCGGAGCATATCCTGTTTCAATATCCGTTGGTGGCGCGGCTGCTATTTGATTTGGCTTCATTTTGCCTGGGGTCGAGAGTGCTCTGGACAGAGGCGGAGGTGACTCTGGAGAGGAGAGGAACTTGCTGAATGAGGGTTTCCCAGAGCACCCCTCACGACCATCCCATCCGTTTCGCAGTGGTTTCGACAAGATCACAGCAAGCTGCAATTTGAAGTGATATTTATAGGCACCGTTGAAGCAGAGATCTGTGTGCCAAAATGTCCAGCGACTGCTCTCCAGCACTGCGAGGTCGATGTTAGAACCCCTGAACAGTCCTTGTGGGTCGCGTGGCGCGAACACGACAGCAGCTTCCCAGAGGCTGGTCTCCCGCAGGGGCCGAAACCACCAGATGGCGAGCGCATCTCCCTTCCTGGGTCACACCTGCGGAAATCCCACATGTATTTCTAGCACACCTTCTAGAACGCACCACAATTCCGGATCTGGCGCGCCGACCCCCTTCGACCTTCCTGCAACATTCCAGCAACGTGGGGAAGGGAGCCTGGGAGCCACGCACCAGCCCGATCTGATCGCGGGATTGACCAATTGATCGATTATGCGGGCGTGGCAGGCGCATGCCAGGCTTCTTCGACGCGCCTCTGGCCCGCGACGACACGGGGAGTTTATCCTCTTGCGCTCTGCCTCTGTGCTCAGCGATGGCAGCTGCAGTAAGCGGCAGTTCTCCTTCAGTTCGAAGTATCCGACGTCCAGTGAGTCGGCTGTCCTCGATGACATGAGTGCCAACTCCACGCCGCAACTGGTCTGCAAGAAGTGCAGCACGTCACTGAGTCCGACCAAAGACCTGGTGTTCTTCAAGTGGTAGGCACCTCTCCGCTCTCGGCGCTCTGCATACATCACTTTGCCTTGATTGACCTTGTGAGTGATGCATCTTTGACAGGAGGAACGGCATCCATTTGTCCAGCTCGACGGACGAAGCGCTCAAGAACCTGTATCCTGAGAACACGGTGGGGACGGACGACACGGCCTGGAAGAGAAATCGAATGCACTGCATTAAGTGCAACCACCACGTGGGCATGCTGGCGCGTGTGTTCTCGTCGGACAAGATCTTGTTCAGCGCCGCGAACGTGGCCGTGCTGATGCCCGAGGACCAGTCGCCGCTGCTCTCGTTGTCGGGTTATCCGTCGTCTCTACTGGGTTTCACTATGTGGTCCGAGCTCATTTTGATGGCGGAGACGCAGCCGGACCTCAAGGAGTCGCTCCAGATCCGTCGGGTGGACAACATCCTGGACTACAGCTCGGATAGCGCCATGCTCAATCAAAAGTTGCTCATGGCCAAGGACTTGGACGAGTTGCTGCGCATCGTGGACGAGAATGTACGTGTTGTCAAGCTCTATGCTGGGATCGGAAGGCTAGTTGTTAACGCGTTCTCCCGTTTGTACGAGGCAGTCGCTGGAACTGAACGATGTGAACATCCGGACGGCGATCGATCGCGCGGCGCGGTTCGTGTCCATGAAGTCTTCTCGGGTCAATTTGCAGGTAAAACACCTCCCACCTCTTCTTATGGCCAAGTGAGGTCTCACTTCTCACTTTTCGACGGTTGTTTGCTGTCTTGATCAAAGACTGTGAACCATCATACGGAACGCTTTGCCAAATCCGAGGCTCCAGAAGACGACTTGCTGGCGATCCCGTTGCCGGCGCTTCTTCCCACGTGGACAAACAAGGCCAACTCGCTGGACGCCAATCGGTGAGTTCGCTTGCTTGATTATTGGTTCTCGGATGGATTTCGAATCGAAGGTTCACTGGTGCTTTGCTGTTGTGTGAGAAGTGGGAGACGCCGGTTTTGGGCGTTGATCGATGAAACGGAAAAGCTATTGAACTTCGGCGTGGCCTCGTTCAAGAATGGCAACGGATTGTCCAGTCTCATGACCGCTCTCGTCCGTCTTGGTGTCGGTCGCAAGACCATATTGCAGTAAGTTCTCGGCGAGAAAATGTGTTATTTCGCAGGAAGTGCCACAAATCCTCACCTTTCTGTTATTGTTGCTGTACTCGCTCTTCTCGCAGACCAATTGCGGCGCAGATGGTGTTCATGATGGAGCAGCCGAAGCCGTCGATCAACGGCTACGAAGCGTCCATCGTGGCCTCGAGTATCACGAATCTACTACCCAAGGAGACCCGCGGAGAAGCGTGGGTTTTGACGGCTCTGCAAGCAGCCAGCAAGTTCGTCTTGGCGGAACTGGGCGATGAGAATACCAGCTCGAAGACCAAACAACGGGCGGCCGAAGTGCTGATCCCGCTGGCCCGGTCCTTCCCGGTCGTGGACAGTTTCGACGACGAGCTGTTCCGTCGGCTGTTTGAAGAGATCAACATCAACGCTGGCGGCTTGGGCAATCCGAGTCTCCCGGGGTTTAAACGGAGACTACTGCAGTCCAAGATGTATCAAGTTCATCTGGATTGCAAGTTGAATGATCGCGCCAGTGAGTTCCGGCTGTCTTCTGCCTTGGAGAAGGAGTACCAACACGTGTTTGATACCTTGGAGAATCAAGCCAAAGGCTCGTCTTTCCGCCTACACCACTTGGTCAGCAATGCATTGGACGAGATCGGCTTCGTGAATGATGTGTCATTTGATACGGAGACGGGATACCATTTGGACGTCGTGGCTCCGAAGGAGAAGATCGCGATCGAGATCAATACGGCGGAGTGTTATCAAACGGTGGAGCCCGGCCACGAAGACCAAGACCCCAAGACCTTGGGCTACGTGGACCTCAAGGCGCGACACTTGGAGCTGCTTGGCTGGACGGTGATCCAGCTCAACGCCCGGAACTTCCAGCAGCTTGAAACACAGGAAGAGCGCGTGATGCACATGAGTATGCTGCTGGAAGTAGCCACGAACTTCAAGCAGAAGCCAGCTACCCAAGCCGCCCGGACGCTGGCGAAAGTCAAGAAGAACCCCAAGAAGAATCCGCATCACGCTTCGTTGCTAGAGCGGCAGAGATAGAGCGAGCAAGGACACGGCATCAATCCCTTGAGAAGATAGAGATAACTTGCTTTTTTCCAGCAAAAATGCACATTTTGTCCCGTTTTCCTCTATTGTATGCAGATAAACGCACTCCGAGCCATCAAACCCTCCTGCTTACTGGTCGCGTTTGGCCTTCTTCTTCTTGGCCTTCTTGGCCTTCTTCTCCGTCTTGGAGGTCGAGACTTCTTCCACTGGCGCAGGAGCGACGGTCTCTTCCTCCTGCTCCTCGGTCTCGTCAGCAACGGCCGCTTTCTTCGCCTTCTTGTGCTTCTTCTTGTCCTTTTTGGCCTTGATCTTCGACGCGTCTTCGCTGCCACTCACCACCGCCGCCTCCTCATCGTCGTCTTCTATTGCCGAGGCTTCGACTTGTTCTAGTTTGCGCTTCTTGCTCTTCTTCTTGGAAGAAGCACACACGTCAGCAGCTTCCTCGACAGCCTCCGCTTCCTCAGCGGCACGCTTGGCCTTCTTCTTGGCCTTCTTCTCCTTCTTGAGCCGCTTCTTCTCCTTCTTCGACAGCTCCGGCTCGGACTCCTGCTCCTCGTCGCTGTCGACAGCAGCCTTGGCCTTCTTCTTGCTCTTCTTGCTCTTCTTCTTGGCCTTCTTCTCGCTCACCTCGCTGGCTTTCTCCTCCTTTTGCTCCTCAAAGTGCTTGTGCATGTAGCCGCCTTCGCCCTGCCGCACGAACATGGAATACAGGCCTACCACAGCACCCAACACACAATCCAAGCGGTCAGCTCTCTTGAAGCAGCCTCGAACGCTCAGTGGATAGTGCGACGTACCATTATCCGGCAAGCCGTCCGTCCGCTTGCCTCCGCGCCGACCGCCGGCGGAAGCGAAGCCCAGGCCGCCCTAGAACATCAGCACCATCGAACCCGCTTCAATTAAAGAGCTCTTGGGCCACGGACATCGCATAGAACCCACTGGCAATCCTCAGCAACCCGCCGAAAGACAGCGCGTTGAAGCTGTTGGACTCGCGTTCCTTCCGCTCGCCAGCGAGGGAGCGTCGTCCCTTCGCACAAAGACACACGCTCTCCTCTCTCCGCTCGCCGAGTGGCATAATCAGCGGGTGCTGGCGCGTTCCGCCTCCTCTACAGGCTTCTTCCTACCTTCTTGCCGCCCGGCCGCAGCTTCGAGAGCATTTCATGGAGCTGGATGAGCTTCTGGTCCTCCATTTTCGCGTGGAAACTCAATCAAAGCGAGCGAGCGAGCGAGCGATGGCGGGTGGGCGCTCGGCACTGGCAGCAGCAGCCAAGAGAACGCGCTGCAGCCGCCCGAGAAGGCAGCCAGCCAATCCTTCGAGGCGCAGACGCCCGGCGATCAGAGACAGCGCAGGCGCGTCGCGTCTGCGGCCAAAATGGATCAGTCAACTCCACTGGTTCCCGCGCATCCGCGTCTCTCGACGAGGTTTTACCTTCTTGTCCCCCGGGTATAGCGCCTTCAGACCATCGAACATCAATACTTCGAGCGTGATTATAGTTCATCTGTCAGTGAATTCGGTACCTACATTTTGATTTCAGGTTTTCAAAGCGGTAAAGCGAGGGAGGGATCCCGACCACTCTATAACCCCAAGGTTTTAGCGTTTTCACCGAGGTTTTTATGCTGCATACGCAGTCACAGATGCGTTGTGGATGTTGTCATCACCTCTCGGTGTGGGGGATGGGAACACGTCCCATCATACGACCGCGAAACTGAAGGGATCGACACGGCGACGTCCATAAATGCGGCGACATCAACGCACTCCCGACAATCTGATCCCCGTTTAACTTTATACATACGCCTGCTCTGCTTAACACCGCTCCAATGAGTTTTGTATCTCGTTAGTAAATCTGTGCCAATCACCTCCTGATACTACATACAACACTAACGCTAATATCTATGTGATGTGGCAGGTAACGGTCAAAGCCTTGATGCTTTCCCCGTTTCTCGAGCCGCGACTGACTGATGGCTCGCCGCTGTCTGCTCGACCAGCCGACACGCGCGTGACGACATACCGGAGCTCATTCGCTAACGGAGGCCGCACCACGCACTCACTTCGCAGTTGGTCGGCAGCAGCAGAGAGCTCTTCTCCGTCCCGCACACTTCGCGTTCCGCACAGAGAAAGCCAAGCATCCAACACATCCATATCCACGATGGCGGCCAACCAGTATGAGAAGGACGTGACCACGCCCGTGCTGGAGGAGGCGCAGTACCGCAACGACTCGACGGCTTTGCGGCTGGATGTGTCGGCTCCTGGCGCCGCGGACTCGAAGAAGGAGCGCAGCGAGAGCGTGGCGCCGGTGGGCAGGGACGGCCGCCCGCTCAAGAAGTTCCTGTGGTGGCGGATGACCAAGAAGCAGCGCATCTGGCTGATCGTGGCGCTTTCGGTGCTGCTAGTGGCTGTGATCCTTATCATCATCTTCTTCGCCATCATCCCCGCCGTGTTCCAGCACTACACGAACGCCGTGGAGATGACCATCAACTACCTGGACGTGACGTCCATCCCGGACGCCACCTCGCTGACCATCGACTTGAGTCTCAACGTGCAGCACGACGTGGGCATCTCGGCCACGACGGACGCCACCACGGCGTCGCTGCTGTTTGGCGGCTCCGTGTTTGGCACCGTGGCGCTCCCGGCGCTGGACATCAAGAAGGGTGCCCAGAACTACAACTTGACCATCGCGGGCGCCTTGACGGTCACGGACTTGGACGTGTTCAACTCAATGGCGGAAGGCATGGTGGACTCGACGGAGATCTCGCTGGAAGCTGATGCTAAGATCAAGGCACACGGCTTGGGTCTGACGTACGGCGGCCTCAGCTTTGAGCGCACGCTGGCACTCACGGGCTTCAACCAGTTCAGTGACCCGGCGCCTGCGATTGAGTACATTGACTGGTTCGGCTGCAGCGACGACGTGTACCAGATGGACATCAACGTGACGCTGGACAACCCGTCGGGTATGGGGCTGGACGGCATCGGCGCACTCAACCTGAGTCTGTACTACGGAGCGGACTACCTGGGCTACGCCATCTCGCAGAAGCCGGAGCTGGGGCTGCCGCGTGGCGAGAGCGACCAGGTCTTCCGCCTGACTGTCCCGCAGGACTCGAGCGTGCTCACCAGTATGGTCATGGGCGTCGTGGCCGGCAGCGCGCAGTACTACATCGTGGGCGACAACCCGTACGCCACCGAGTACACGCAGTTCGCCGAGGCCATCGCCACCGTCAACATGAGTGTGCTGTACACGGACGGCCTCACCAAGCTCAACATCAACTCGTCATGCAATATCCTGTCGCTGTTGTCGTAGGGACGTGTAGTAGAAGTCGAGAAGTCGACAGTAGGGCGGCTTTGACAGAGCACAGATGTGGTTTCAACGTCGAGGAAGATTTATGATTTATATCCATCCCTTCGGCTCCTCCGTTTCGTGCCTGTGTGGCCGCTCTGTTGGATCCAGAACGCACCACCCACTGCTTCGGGCGCTGCTTCCCCACAAGAGTTCGGAACGGCCGTGCTGACGCTATTTTACTCTGTGTATTCTCAGCATGCCGCGTCCGCCACAGCAAGCTTCTTCATCTCGTCCGTTTTTAGCCGCGGCTCCAGCTTGTGAACGACTTGCGTGGCTACTGGCAAGACGCCAGCCATTCCACGACCCAGCAGCAGCCGAGCACTCGTTAGGATGGCAACGATCCATGGCGTGGATGCCTCCACGTCGCCCGAGTCGCACGCTGCGTACCATGAGCCGGCTTCCGCGCACGTGGACGTCTTGCCCCGTAGCGACGCCACGTTGAAGGGGCAGAAGGAGGGTACGGCCCAAGCTCTGGCGGGATCGCGTGGCGAGACGACGCTGAAGAAGTTCCTGTGCTGGCGAATGTCCAAGAAGCAGCGCGTGTTTGTGATCGTGGCGCTCGTCCTACTGCTACTACTCGTGCTGTTCCTCATCGTGTGGTTCGCCATCATTCCCGCGATGATCCGCCACTACACCAAGAGCATCGAGGTGAGTCTGAACTACATGGACGTGGTCAACATCTCGGATGCTTCTACTATGAGCGTGGAGCTGAGTCTACGACTACAGCACGACATGGGCGTGGCGGCTTCTTCCGACGCCACGACCGCTTCGCTGCTGTTCAACGGGTCGGAATTCGCCACGCTGGTCTTCCCAGCTCTCCAGCTTGCTCGAGGAAAGCAGGATTACGACTTGAACATCTACAGCGACATGGAGATCACGGATGAGAGCGCTTTCAACGCCATGGCGAAGACCGTGATGACGTCGGCAAGCATCACACTGGAGACCAGTGCTTCGCTCGATGCTCATGCACTGGGCATGGCCTTCAACGGGATCAAGTTCAGCCATGAATTGACGGTCGATGGCTTCGCCGGGTTCAGCGATCCAGCGCCAGAGATCAAGTCCATACACCTCAAAAGTTGTTCCAGTGCACAAGACCTTATCGACGTCGATGTGACGCTAAACAACACGGCAAGGATGGGGCTGGACGGCATCGGGGCACTCAACATGAGTCTGTACTTGGATCAAACGTATCTCGGCTACGCGATCTCACAGAAACCTGAGCTGGGCATTCCACGGGGCGTAAGCGACCAGATCTTCCAAGTCACGATGGACCCGACGGCCGTATCGCTTTCTAGTGTCGTCGTGGAAATCGTGGCCGGTAAAGCCCAGTTCTTCATCGTCGGGGACAATCCGTACGCCACGACGCACTCGCAGTTCATGGAGGCGCTGCAGAGCGTGAACATGAGCGTGC